>JACCGJ010014107.1:0-25435 GCA_013407085.1 Atriophallophorus winterbourni | reverse complement strand
GCGCATGTGGGACCGGACCTGGATCTCGCTTCTAACCGCCGAGAGTGGGTGGCTGCAATCAGTGACGTCAACGAAGCCAACTCATCCCCCAGGAGGAGATAGTCGCACAAAAGTAAAGTACATACGTACAAGCCTTATCCAGGAAAAGTCCCAGACGTGGGCTAAGATACTGTCAGGTTGCCCAGACCTAGACATTGTCGTATATTGTCTCCCCCTTGTTTCCGCTAGGTCGTCACCTTTATCGATCTCGCGGGTCATGAACGATACTTGAAGACAACCATCTTCGGAATGACCGGCCACGCGCCAGACTATGCCATGTTCATGGTTGGTGCCAACGCCGGCGTGATTGGAATGGCCAAAGAGCATCTGGGATTGGCACTGGCGCTCAACGTTCCCGTCTTCGTGGTGGTGACCAAGATCGATATGTGTCCTCCGAACGTGCTCCAGGAGACGATGAATCTCTTGTTCCGTGTGTTGAAGTCCCCTGGATGTCGCAAAATGCCGTTGCATATTTCGTCAAAGTGAGTGTTTTCTCGGTTTTGTTGCAAGCGAGTTTTCCAAGTTGACTTTTATTGATCTACAACAAATTCTCTCCAATTTTTCAATCACCACAGTTAGGGTCTTTTTTACAGCAGATCCTTTTCATCATCAGCGACAGCATTACACCGCGGTAGCATGTACCGAGTGATTAACTGCTACAGAACCGTGGAAAAGTAAAATCCTAAAGGATGGCGAATGATGGGACTTAAATAGAAGAGTAAGCACAAACAAACTGGGAAGAGGTGCCTACACCTCAAACGGAACATACATTGAAACAAGTTTCGTGAACGAGTAGAGCGACATCAGCACGGCAGCTTCCTTGCGGCTTTCACTGTCATGCATCATAACAAGCTTTTCTCGTCACTCTACTTGACAACATACGAGGTTAGGCAAACACTCCAAGAAGATATTATATTATTATTATTATTACACAAGTCTTTACAGACGATGTGCCAACAAGTATACCATGAAGAGGGTACATGATGAAAGAAAAATGTAGGTTCCATGGTTCTTGTTGAAGGCGACATACTACCCGGTTGCCAAGGCCGAAGTAGGGGGTTGGCTTAGGGGACCCCACCCGGAGCCTTCGACTCAAAAGTCAACCCGCAAGGCAGCGGTTTTTTTCCTTCACGAGAGCCGGTGACCGTTTTGAGGGTTCTTGCGCCTCTCTTGAAGTGCCTCTGCGATTGTTCGAGTACGCCTCTCTAGCCTTTGCACGACCAGGTGCAACCTGCAAGGCAGCAAGGATTTTTCCTCATGTTTCACTCCCGAAGCCTTTCCCGCAATCGGGTATGCCGCAAGGCAGCGGAGGTTTGGAATAAGGATTTTCCTTCCCTCAGATGGACTGCCCTCCCAGGCTGACGAGCTCCATCTACCCGGAGCAAACTGGTTTTGAGGCGCCAGTCACCCGCCTTTGCCCTTTCTCCTGTCAGTAGAAGCAGTTCCGCCACGTGCATGCCAGGAGCTGGGCTTTGGTTGTCAGAGGCTGTTTGAGACGCACGCCATATGGGAGCATTTTATAGACAGTGGGTGCTCATCCCCACTGTCCAAGAAGATGCTTAGTGCAAAATCGCCAGCATAGTTGACATCGGCTGATAACTGTTACTTCCCAATGTTCTGTGCACCAAACACCGTACTAATTTGATTTGCCAACAGTTCTGAGCTGCATCCGAACACACGCCAGAGTCTCACTGCTATTTCTATTTTCTTTCTCAAATCTGTCTAGGCCTGGGCAACCTGACAGTATCTTAACCCACGTGCAGTCTATAATTGTGTGGCACATTGCCGGGATCAGGCTTTCATACATACTATAGTAAAAGAGTCTGTTATATATTACCAGAGTAGAACCCAAGAAATAGTTACCCAAAATGCTTAACACTGAACAACCTTTATGCTATTAGTCACTCTTGACTCACTAAACCGAACACTAGGCGTAGCAAGAACAAAGGCAGACCCTTCAGGCAAAGAGCTTTACCGTCTCTGACCAAAATGTCGCTCGTCTGTATTTATAGACTGTTTCTGGCGAAACACAATATGGCCGACAAATGGACCAATCAGAATCGAGAATCATAAATCCAAAGGGTCTTAAAGGTTATAATGAGTTTGTGTGGTGTTATATCGGTGGGTTGCTACTACTGGCCCAGCCGTGAGTTCGACAGAACACAACAGTAACCGAACTCGTGTATTTAACGAACGAACTACAATGTAGGGAGCTAACGAATGTCCCACAGTCAAGCACGCACAATTCAAACTCACATGAGGAAAATAATAATAGTTCCTCAACAATAACACAGTCGTGTTTGTTATGCATCGTCATGGTTACGAAGCTTAATCCATCCAAGTGGAAGATGATATGCAAGAGACTGACTCGCAAAAAGCCTTCACACTGCCCGAAGGCTAAGATACTGTCAGGTGGCCCATGCCTAGACAAATATAAGAAAGGGAAAATGGCACTTAAACTCCAGCGTGTTTCCGAATGCAGTTCAATGGTAAATCATTTAAACAAGAAGTTAGCTGCGTAGTACGCAAGGATTGCACACCATTGAAGGCAGCTTGGAGTGGATAGAAAGCTGGCGCAATTTGCTCCAGCTCCGAAAATTCATCCTGGGTCTTCTCTTGAAGCTGTTCCTGTAATCAGATATCCCGTTGGGAAGTGGTAGTCTAAATTTGGGTTTTCCTATCACTGGAAAGACTGTCCTCTATCTGCTCGGAACAAACTGGTTTTACAGCTCCTTCATGTGTTGGTAAGAAAATTTACGGCGGACTTGTGTACTCTCCTCGTCTGTGTGTTGGGAGCGCTGGCACTGCTCTGAATGAAATATTGGGCATCCATCCAATCTGGATGTGACATACGTACACATATCCTCCGATTTATTAATGAATTATTAGTGAAAATGTGCATCACTAATATAGGTATGGTATGAAATCTAGGCAAAGTCCCGCACAGTCACAGACTGCACGTGGGCTTAGATACAGCCAGGTTACCAAGGCCTAGACAGATATGAGAAAGAAAATAGAAATGGTAGTGAGACGTCAGCCTGTTTCAGCATGCAGCTCACTACCGGTGGCCAATCAATTTAGCATGGTGTTAGCCACACAGCACAGAAGAATGCTGCACGATTGCTCAGGGTTACAAAGGTTGTCATAGCCAGGGTGGCAGTGGGGATAAGCTCCCACTGTTTATAAAATTCTCCCATATGGCGCGCGTCTCAAATAGCCTCTGACAACCAAGTCTACCTTATGGCCTGCACGAGTGGCTCCCCGAGCTCGGCAGAACTGCTTCTACCTACAGGAGAAGGGGCGAGTGACTGGCACCTGAAAACAGGTTTGCTTTGGGCAAATGGAGCTCTTTAGCCTGGAAGGGCATTGCATCTAAGCGAAGGGAAACCCTGATTTTAAACCACCGATGCCTTGTGGGAACCCAATTGCGGAAACGGCTTCGGGAGAACCCCTGTGGAAAAATCTGGAACAGAGGTGGTGCTCACCACCTCTTTCTGGCAACTCCCTGCTGCCTTACAGGTCGCACTTGATTGTGCAAAGGCTAGAGAATCTGACTCGAACAAACGCCGAGTGGTGCTGGGGTCGCCGCTTTGTACCCAAATTCCCATGACCCTTCATGGAAGCCGACTCATCCTCCAGGAGGAGATAGTCACACAAAAGTAAAACTAAAATCACGAGATTTTACTTACCTCCCCTCTTTGATTTTGCACACACTTTCATACAGCAAATCATCCCCTCACCTATTATACACATTCAGAGATGACGTTATTTGCTCGGCGACCAACTTTTCCTCCGAGCGTATCTGCCCCGTATTCTCCGTCTCCAACGTGACCGGGGAAAACTTGGACCTCCTGAAAATGTTCCTCAATCTCCTACATCCTCGTTTTCAACCGCGTCTCACGGAGCCGGCGCACTTCCAAGTGGATGACATCTTCTCCGTCCCTGGAGTCGGTAATGTGGTCTCGGGCACATGTTTGGCTGGCGTGATCAAACTGAACGATGTCCTGCTTCTGGGACCAGATCGTATGGGGCAATTCCTCCCGGTGCCCATCAAGAGCATTCATCGGAAGCGAATGCCGGTCACGCATGTTCGTGGTGGGCAAACGGCGTCGTTCGCGTTGAAGAAGATACGAAGGAATCAGCTGCGCAAAGTGAGTCGTGGGGGGTGTTTTCTGTTTTGACCGGTCACTTAATCCCCGGGGAAGGTATTTAAGATAAGAAGATATTTAAATGTGTGCAAGGACTCTTACTTTACTTTACTGTGTGCGACTATCTCCTCCTGGAGAATGAGTCGGCTTCAATGAAGATTCTTGGGAATTTGGGTACAAAGCGGCGTCCCCAGCACCACTCGGCGTTTGTTCGAGTCAGCTTCTCTAGCCTTTGCCCAACCAAGTGCGACCTGCAAGGCAGCAGGGATGTTGCCAGAAAGAGGTGGTCTACCAGACTCTGTTCCAGGGTTTTCTCCCGAATCCTTTCCCGCGATCGGGTATCCCGCAAGGCAGCGGAGGTTAAAAATCAGGGTTTTCCTTCCCTTAAATGAAATGCCCTCCCAGGCTAACGAGCTCCATCTGCCCGAAGCAAACTGGTTTTCAGGCGCCAGTCACTCGCCCTCGCCCCTTCTCCTGTTGGTAGAAGCAGTTTCGCCGGGCTCGGAGAGCCACTCGTGCAGGCCACAAGCTGGACTTGGTTGTCAGAGGCTATTTGAGACGCGTGCCATATGGGAGCATTTTATAAACAGTGGGAGCTTATCCCAACTGCCACCCCAGGCTATGACAACCTTTGGCAACCATTTTTGTTCATTGATCAGCGTTTGTTGAAGATCTGTTATCGCATAATCGAGGATTTAAATTACCTTGCTCGTTTAGATTTGAATGTAACGTCCTACTGCTCACATCCCTCTTGCTTACTCACTGAACTTAAGCTTACTGCGTCCGCCTAGTGAGGATATGCCTACAGCACGTGACTGTGGTCATTCATAAACGTTTTCATTGCGTGACATGAAATCGCTCTGTGATTTCGTATTTAAACAACTTGGTTTATCTTAACAGTGATTTCGAAATTTACGTTTGTACTTTTCATAAGCTTTCATTTTATATGCACGAATCTATCAAAACTTGTTAAACAGCTGTAATTTCTAACGTTCTTTTATTGCTTTGAATAACAGCAACACTAACTCAGTCAACAATATCACGTGTCATTGAATTCATGCTTGATATTCGATATTGATCAGATTCGTTTTTCCTCCACAGTTGCACAGTTGTGCAATCATGCAGTACTCGTATACTATACAGGTATCACCGCTAAATTGATTTACCAACGGTACATAAACACGCTGCCATTTTATCTTTTTGTCGAGGCCTGGACAGCTTGACAGTATCTTAGCCCACGTACAATATCTGACTATGCGGCACTTTGTCTGGATTTAGGCTTGTGTACATTTCATTCATGCACCGTAGCGCTTAACGTCAAATATTGCACAGTAAAACCTTCGCTTTAATTAGTTTGTTCAAGAAAATGACAATTTTTATCTGTACTTCTCAGTTTTATATACAAAACACAAGTTGCGTTTTTATCAATGCTCAAGAGTGGATCTGATAACCTCGTATGCTTCCGTGAAACGTTTGTTTTTCGCTTGCGTGTCATTGCTGGCTTCGTTTAACAAATCACAAAGCATGTTGGATGGTGCTTTGGGTGAAAAAATTAGAATCGTTGTTGGCGGATCAGACATTTCGGGATCTGGTACGGTGTAGACTGCGACACACTTCAAGACATTGGATTCTGTCAAACACTCGCGGATGATGGAGACATCGGCGTTGCTGGATTCTTCTGTCGCTACAATGAGATAGCCTGGAACAAAAAGCAAAACTGGGTTATACTACCATGAGGACATGTATATGGAAGAAGAACAAAGTGGCCTTATTCTTCCAAAAATTAGAAAACAATGAAAAAGAATTCTCGATATCAGTTATTAAATTGTCAGGCTCGCCTTTTACTCTGAAACAGACAATTGAAATATTGGCTTCGCGTGGAGAAGTATGGTTTGCAAGCAAAGTATGAAATCACAAGCCTGATCCAGACAAAGTGCCGCAGTCAGAGACTGCACGTGGGCTAAGATATTATCAGGTTGCCCAGGCCTAGGCAGATACGGACAAGAAATATAGCAGTGAGACTCCAGCGTGTACTCGCATGCAGCTCACTACCGGTGGCAACTCAATTTAGCAAGGCGTTAGATGCGTAGCACGGAAGTGCTGCACGATTGCACATCCGTGCACCCAATTGTATGTATGTATGAAAGCACAAGCCTGATCAAGACAAAGTGCCGCACAAAGACTGTACGTGGGCTATGATACTGTCAGGTTGCCCGAGCCTACATTCGTACAGACGAATTTTCAGCAATGGCAATAGCCATTAACATATTTAGACCAAACCTGAGTCCAAACGCGATTAGTGTGCGATCTATTTTATTACCCTGACCAGCGACAATACCTACTGAACCAGTTTAAGTTATGTGATATTGATTTTCCGTTTACTTGATATTCAACAGATCCATTCTTGATTTCTTTAATCCATGTATTGTACAGCTTTGATGTGAGACATTGGAAAGGATATTCTCTGCTCTAATCAAGTGTTTTGTTTGCAAATACGGGAAAGGGAAGCAACAGAAATGGCCAAATTTACCAGTTGGTTTGAGAATTTTCCCGCACATATCCTTGACTATTTTCAATTGTTCCGTGCAGAAATACGAGTGGTATTGCGTTCTGTCAATCGAAACTGGGTCGTAGAACACCGCATCGTAGGGTTCGTCGGCTGCAAAATAAAATCACATTATCGTCAAGAAAAAGACACTCTAATAATTACTTCAAGGGTTGAACGGATATGGCCACAGAAAGGTCACAATTCGATACCTACGTGGAATTTGGAATAATCATGAGGCGAGGTAAGCTACGATATAATTAAAGTTGTACTTGACTTGGGTGCACTAAACGGTGCCGGATCTACTCGCGAACAAACCTTGATCAAAGGCGTGTTCTGACAGCATCTAGCTACGTGGACAATCAGTTTAACCCGGCGTTTCCAGCACCATTTCGAAACGCTACACAATTGCGCGCTCGTGAACATTGCAGGGATTGTACGGTTATAATTACATTGATTTTAATTTTGTGGGGAAATTAATCTGGAAGCAGGCAAGACGATGCGGAGTGACATCAGCAAGACGTCCTTACGGGTTTCCCTGTCATTCAGAGTCACCCCGTTAGATAAACACACGGTTACTCACACACGCAGTAATAAGACGTTTGCAGCAAAATCAGTAACGAGCACGGCTTTGAAGCACATCGCTAAGGGTGCAACTAACTAACGCGTAATGGTCAGTGCAAGTAACGATGCATAATAATCACATAACAAGACAAGACAAGAAGATTCTCAAATAGACAGTAATGGCAAGATTTTTAAAATTGTGCAACCTGTATATGAGTGGGGTTGATTATACAGAGGGGGATAACTGGAAACTTGAGAAAACTGGAACGAGGAAAAGGTAGTGACAAGGATATTAAACGTTACATTACCTTCTATGTGAATATAGAATGGATAAAACTACCTGGCCTTTTGCATGCCTAATGAGAAATTTCCATCAAAACAATTTCACTAGGTCAACGCAATGCAACGCTATAAGGATGTGATGAGATTTCGGTTGAGGAACTCATTCTATCGCTTCACATGGTGAAATCAATATAAGCAATCACAAAGTAAGCATACCATAGCATATAACATCTAGACTTTTAACAGGAACAAATTCAACCCTATTGATCCCTGGATCAATATGCATGTGTGCACAAGCCTGATCAAGGTAAAGTGCTCAACAATTAGAGTGTAAGTTGTCTATGATACTGTCAAGTTGCTCAGAGCTAGACAGATATGAGAAGTGAGAATAGAAGTGGCAGTGAGACTCCGTATGAAAACTCACCACTCAAATCGGACAAAGATGCGGGGCATTGTAAAATATTTTCCTCGCGCACATGTTGACAGCTGATAGGCGAATACAGATAATCTAAAATAGCTTTAACGGGACATATTTTCGGTAGCCCAAGTGGAATAACATGCAATATATCCATGGAGTGGGCTGCATTCTCCCATAGCGGCAATCCAATGAACAGGTGGGAAGCTTCGTTGACACGAGAACGCCGGAACAAAGCCAATAACGAAGCCACGTGGATCTCTCGTGGTGAGAGTGCGGAGTCAAGGTTGGCTGCCAACGCATTGCTTGTCAAAACTGGGCGCATCGCGGAATCGACAGAGATCAACCTTCGTATATTTACTGCACAAGAATCCACATTGACGCACTCTACAACAAGATTATCTCCGAAGACTATGGAGTCAAGAGTGGATAGTTGTTGATGATCATACGCATCCGGGGTGCTCAGAATAGGTGGCTGAAAGTAAAAGATACCAAACGCGTATATGTACGTGTGATACGAACTATACAAAGCAAATGGAGCAAACACTGGAAAAGCGAGAGATCTGATTCGATAAAATCCAAATTTATGACAATGAAGCAAATAGAAGCACCAGAAATAAGAAAATAGATGTTGACTGAAGATAACTCCACTCGGTTGATGGCTGAAAGGCTGGCGTATTCAAAGCGAACCTGGAAAACTAATTACGTTTATCCGGAAGTGAAAAAAGGATATTTGAGCTGCTGACCAGGGCCGACCTTCGCTTCCAATAACACGAATCGGTAATGGCGATTATTCATCCATTGGATGGGGTGCTAGACTGTCCCTGTTTTACTAAAGTAGTGTCAGAGACGCAGAAAATTTATTGTAGGAGCCGTGTCAAAAAACGGCTCTTCCAATCCTGTATGCCTCAAAACGGTTTTCAATGGCAGCCGTGCAGTAAGCGTATTGGAGTGCTTGATTGCAAATTTTACCCAAAAATACACCGCCATAAACCGTGCATTTCATAACCTCTATGGCACCATGGCAGAAAGTACGTTTGACTATAGGGCAGCAAATGACAAACAGTCTCAAACGCTTCTCCAAAACATGGTTACCAAATGTCGCTAATACGTAGAAGTGGGAAGTGAACAATGTGAGAAAAAGGCATAAAACGACTTGATTTCGAGAGGATCACAATACACTCACTCCGCTCTCAGTGCTGCCGAACACGCGGTTCAAGAATGGACCGACAACCGCCGACAATTCCGTTTTCACGGCATCCGAATTCGGAAAATAGTAGCGTGGGTTCACGAAAACAAACAGAATTGAGTCGAATCCGAGAGATTCACACATTCGCAAACGTCCGGGTTCCTCTGTGAAACAAGGGCGACTGAAGAAAATGAAAAGAGACAACAATGAAAGATTTAACGTAGTACCAGTTTGGAGTTGAACAACATGTTGCCAAAGCATACATCGAATGAATTTTTGCGGTTACACCAGCTTAGTTGTTTAATCTGCTTAATTCGGTTCCAGGCTAAAAGCGCCTACAATCAGCCTTCCGTTCAATTCGTCGAAACACTCAGTGTTTCGCTACACGAGAAGTCAGCCCACAATTATTCAACGCGAGCGTTTTTAAAGAAGATTGTATCGTAATCCATTGCCTGGAACTCCCTGAGAAGAAAATAATGGTAATTCCCCAACCGTTTCCACCCAAATCGCATATAGAGCTTAGTACAGACATTGTATGGTGCACAGGCAAAAACTGAAGTCACCAACCTATCAAGGGGTTATCGGGCTCCGAACTGGAAATTCCCAGAAAAGGGCGTATGAACCGCTTCATCGGTCACCGGCCACCGATAGGTGCGAACCTCTCTCGCTCCACTGCCTTGTGGGTAAAGGCTCGGGGTGGGACCCCCTAAACGAAATCTCCCCTACTTCGGTGTAGGCAACCGGTTAGTATCATGCCTACGTTCAACGATGCCGATGACAACGCTTTGTACCCCCCTTCTCGCTTTGTACATCTCATTGTTGATGTTGAACGGCACTATATCTGTATCAGATTGTGCAAATATAATATATTACGACTAATCCTGGATATGACTCTAGAAAAGTATTCAACCTTGCAATCTGGCCCACCATGAGTACATGAAAGCGATATGGTCAATCAGCGTCGACGGAGATTTCCGGATGGAAAAGTGACGACTCAAGCGGTGGAATTTATGGGGGACGAGATAAAGCCTATGCTCTGAGCATAAGATCAATCAATCTTTAGTCACTGTCATTTTGATGTCACCAGCTAAGAACGACGTTACTCCTCGATGCAAATGTAATGTTCCATACAACTCATGCTTGACCAGATCAGAGCAAAAATTAGTCGGAGCATCGAAAGCGATCACACAGCATGTGGAAATCATTGCGGTATCAACGTTTCTTGCGAGAACCACGTAAACTTAGAGCACAAATGCGATTTTCGACTAGAAACCAGTCTAACAGTGCGACATGAGGTCTGTCAAACAAAGTGATTCCACACTCTTGGTAAAGCTAGCTAATAAGGGAAAACGGTTATAATAAAATATTGTCCGTTATTCGAGATTCAGCCTTGGCATAGCAAGTGTTAGATACCGGTCACAGCACCGAGTAAGACAATCTAGAAGTGTTAAGACGCAATATTCAATGCCGAAATTGCGGTTAATAAGTTGAAAGGGACAGACATCTCCCAGTCTAACGCTCAGCACTGATGCGAATATAAGTAGCTAATAATTATTTTATTTTCAATATTTACTTAGATTTTTTCTCAAAATTTTTTAACCTTAAACTTATCAGCTCTGCACATTTGCACATGTGAGCTACAGTGTCGGCCGACCTTGACCATGCTTACCTGTACCAGATTGATGAGTATTAGGCAAATCTATTTCTATTTCTTTTCTCATATATGTCTAGGCCTGGGCAACCTGACAGTATCTTAGACCACGTGCAGTCTCTGACTGTGCGGCACTCTGCCTGGATCAGACTTGTGTTTTCAAACCAACCACTGATCTTGGTCATGCTTACGTGATATGACACACCATAGGCTTGCTATAGGCTGCGGTACGAGCAAAAGAGATGGTAGTTGGACTGTTGCTTAGTCATGTTCCCTGTGCTGACAATCACCTTTGGTCTGACGAAGCTTATGTATCAGAAGCGCAACGTTACCCACAATCTGCTCTAACCAAGTGTACACAAATTTCTTTCCCTTTGAATGCAGTCGGTTAAAGCATTTTTGGGTGAGGTTTAGCCTATGGCACAGAACAAGACGATTCATCATTAAACTCACGAAAACTGGTTGGCCTTAACGCTAATCAGCCCATAGTAATTCCAGAGGAGGGGATGACAAGTTACTTAAGCAAGACCAGGATCAGCGGCCGATTTGCCTATTCAGATACAACTGAACACGGTCAAGGTCGGTTGACACTAACTCACATGTGTCAAAGTGCACAGCTAACGCGCTTCGGTTAAACCATTTTGAAAAATCTAATTGGCTACTTACTATATGAATAGTGCCGCGGGCCAGATTGTAGAGAACTCCGACCCACCCACCGTATTGACCCCTGCCTTGGAAAGTTCAACAGCCTCCACATGTAGGCGTTCACCTTAAGGTACAGTACAGCGACTTAATAGTTACAGATTGCATAATTCAACACTAACCGATAGAGTTTTCTCGCTATGATTATACAATCGCCGGAGATTGCTAACCAAATCATATTGCAGGTCGTCACGCACATTAGTAAAGACAAAATCTACACGTTTTCCTGGGTTTAAAAATGAGCATTTATCTTCAGATTATGTTACACATCCAATAACTGCATGATCGGCATATTTGAGGCAGCTGTGCAAGAGCAGATAAGTATGTTGAAGAGGAGAATGGAGAAACACCCGGACATTGAGGGACTTTTCACAGTTAAAAGCAATAAATAATGTTGTACGTTTACTTCTATGTATACAGAGCAGTCTCTGAAATGTACACATGTCCTTGTTGTAACGCATAGCCTCTATTCACAATGTCGACGAGTTGGGCACGACCTTAGAGTCAGATGCATTTCTTTAGTCAAGGAGGTCTACTTTGACAACTAATGACCAGCTCAGGTAAAACTCTATGAATTCGGATCTGTAACTATTTCTCATATCTGTCTAGGCCTGGGCAACCTGACAGTAATATCTCCCACGTGCAGTCTCTTTGCCAGGATCATGCTTGTGATTTCATACCATTCATATCGTACAAGAGTGTAACGAAATATTAGGCAACATCGACCAGAAAATACGAGCTATTAGAACTAGCGAATCACCAACAACAAGGAACCGTTGAGAACTCACTTATTGTGACCGAATGGTATGAGGAAGACAGCGCCTACACAACGTGACCTTGGCGGATTGGAATCACGTGATTTACGAATGGATTTCGACATTCGAGTCAGCTGACAGTAGAACACCGTTAACCCGGTGGCAGGGCACGTGAAGCGACAAGAAACCGTCCCAGTAGAACTGAAAAGTATTTAAATTAGTCGGATGATGATTCTTAAGTAATTCGAAAAAGAAAAACAATTTGCATACTTGTATTCATATCGTGCGATACTGTCGCTTTGCTCTTCGACAATCCACGTAGAAAGCAAGCGAGACAGTTCGACTGGGTCGCCAATTTTGGCTTCCAATGAACGGGGCGCCGTGGAGTTGAAACGATAGAGAAAAATACGGGGCAAAGTTGTGCAGGGTCGCAATTTTGTGAAAACAAATCCAAAGACGGGTAGAGGGAACTTCGGACCTTCCCCAGATGCATTCAAAGTTTCCGAAGACGGATTATTTAAAACATGACAATTGACGATCCATTCGTTGGAGCTACATGAATTGCAAAATGAGAAAGCACACATCAATCATCCATGAGAGATACGAATTGATTTCTCTATTACTCTAGAATTATTTATGTATGCAAGCACAAGTTCGTATTCAAGCAAATTATCGCACAGTCAGGGAGAGAGAGAGCATAGGCTAAAATATTGTCGGTTAGTCAGACCTACATAAATATAAGAGAAAAAGGCAGTGAAATTGTAGCGGGTTTCCATATGCAGTTCAGCATAGTTGGCAAATCACTTTTGCACGGCACAGAAGTACTGTACAGCGGCGCTTCATGCGCCCTAGAAATATGCAACATAATCTTGGAAACAATAAAAAGCTCAGTTTTGAAACAAAACTCGAAAATGACTACATAATTTTCACTGGACGTTGATTGATAAAACAAGTTATGTTGACGTATGCGGGTCAAGCTATCAGAAATACGGTTTGAGACACGATACTAGCTAGCGTCTTGTTTGCTCAAGCATAAACAATCTCGTTCAAACAGTGATTACTTAGTTAGGTACAATCTTTAAGGAAAAATACTAATCGATGTCGATTTCTCAAAATTACAACAAACATGGGGAATACACGAAGATCCACAAAATAAAAATAGAAGTTATTGTCCATGAAGCAAATAGGTGTTTAGCTGGGATATTTAGACAATAGTACATCATATGATCGCTCACATTGGAGGTATTGTGTAAAGCGTCGTCCGCAAGATGGAGAGGAGCAGCTACAGCTCTTGGCTGCTGAACGTAGATCACGCCACCGACGTGCAACTGATGTCCTACAACCGAGTTCTGACTATCGTTGCAAGCGCTACGGGAGAGATTGTTCCTCCCGAATCGGACTGCTTAGTCATTCAAAAAGCTGTAGAACATGAAAATTCATGCGATTGTGATGTACATCCATGGTCGACATCGACCTAAGGAGGCCAACAACAACAACATCATATGAACATTGCACTTTTTCGGTGAAGTACAAGGTCTAATGTTATCTTTTTGTCTTAAATTTGTACACATTGTTGATCTAATTCTGTAGCAGAATTTGTTAAGCCGAGTAACAATGGTGACAGGTTGGGCTGAGAGACCACGAGGGAGAGTTGTACCACCGGCAGGATTACAAATAAGGTAACAAGAAACCTGAAAACAGTCCATATAAACAAAAAATCAACATTTTCTTGCATGTGTGCAAAACACTTCACGATAACTTTCGTTCACGCTCATCGGGTAAGGTCATGCGATCAGGATCCGCATGTCTTCAAACAGTGGTGAAACGGTAAACAAACTTTGAATATGGTGGTACAGAGAACCCATAATATGGCTGTTGATTGAGGTTGTGGTGCTTCAAAGTAGAGGTTAAACGTATAAGACCCCAACCAGCGCCTTTGGTTGTGTTGCCCTAGAACTAATATGTGTTGGTGACTCTGCTGGTGTCTGAAGGATCCCACGTAGTGTACATCAAAGAACCGAGGAGGTACAGAAATCATCGCACCAATTTAAAATCTAGTTTCATATCATAGAGATCATACTACACAATGATAGTAGCTTATGAATTGAAAGGCCCAGCTAGCTCATACACTGAATGTATACTGTGTTGTCGTAGAAGGTTGGGAAAATCTTTTGAGTGATCGATAATTTCAGGCAACTTACCCTGTTACGAAATATTTACAAAGGCTCTCGACGATGTGAGATTGGGCCAAGGTGATGACTATGTAACGACCCATTAGGCTCAAGGAATGCGAAAGATTTTCGAATAAACGCCTGACCCTTTCTTCAGAATCCTCTCCGGTATGGATTGCATCTAGAGTACCTTTATCGATTATGCATGTGAACTGCTCCAAGTTTTTTGTCTTCACATAGTCTTCCAGTGTCAGAGCATCAATGCACTCGTACCATAAATCTTCATCTGTGCCTACAGACAAATTGCGCATTTTAGCGATGACAGTCTCACTGGATAAATGTTAAAGCATCAAATTCTTACTTGTTATCAATGTTCATAACAGATCGGCAATGCAATTGGCGACGAAGTGAGGCACCCAATGTTGAATTGCCACATCCAACGACTAAAACATTGTCGGACTTTTTAACATATTTTGCGAAAAATGAGCTGTGTTGGATAAAATCACCATACCTACAACGTGCGTAGGTTTAGAGACGACTCGGCATACCATTCAAAGGATGATGACCGTGCGCTGAAGAACCGCTCCCAGTAATCAGAATCTGAAAAATCTGCACCGTGTTTCGGTAACAGACGGGCCATTGTTTGAGGGAAATCTGATGAAGACAACAAAGTAGCTGCAAAAAATTTCGGTCAATTATTATATGGATAATTCAAGTATTGAACATCGACGTCACAATATTTAGTGAAACATGAACCGCACATTTTATAGGAATAAGAAATGATATGTAGAGTGGGTGTCCACAACCAGAGACCAGGTCAGGAACCATAACTAAGCAACACGAAACACAAACAAACATGCAAAATACGCAAATACAAACAGCAAGTAGGCTAATTGCAGTTTCATTGCATGCTAATTTTTATTTTCTATTTCGAAACAGTATTATACAACAAACTACCTTGGCGCCACAGAATTTGGTCTGCGACAAGGTAAGGTTTTCAACGACCTATTAGGTGAATCTTTCGGAACACGCAGGCAAACGAACATTGCTGACCAGGGGTGGTTCTGAGGTAGGCTTCTTTATCCCAGTACGCTGGAAAACCAGTTTGTTTTAACAACACGTGGCATGGTGAGTGGAGACAATGCATTCTTGGAAGGTGTACTAACAATCGGAAACGAGCTTACAAAGGCATATCTTTCAAACTATGACCGCTGGATCTTAATACACATCAACAGATACATTAGAAATATGACGCTGTTATCGGATACAACTGGTTTTAAAAACAAGGATGATGGACATCTTCCGCCCAAACCTGACAGATTTCGCAACCAGAGAAACGTAACACGCGCTACAGTGGTGTCCACTCGGCATCTAGTCTGTAGCAAAACATGGCGTCGTCAGCATAAATGAAGAGGTCTGGCAAATGCTATATTTGCTTTGCGTATACGCTGGGGTATCTTGTCCTCTACTCAAAACTAGTTTTCAACTGAAATCTCTGTCACCTGTGCTCACGTGTGCTGTACTCCATTAATATATACGTACAGAACTTATTAAGTGTACCCTTCAGGTTAATTCTATGTCGATAAATTGTAAATTATTATACGCAAACATGACTTGATTCAGACTCAATTCGGGTCAGATCCTACATCGCTACAATCAACTAATCTACAACACGATGGATCGAACATTGTGACGAAGATTCTTCGACGCTGATCTCAACTTTCCAGATGCACCTAAAGGTCGTAATCTTTAGTTTTGGGTGAAATCACAAGCCTGATCCAGGCAAATTGCCAAAGTCATAGACTGCACGTGGGCTAAAATACTGTGCAATGAGACTCGTGTGTGTTTATTCGGGTGGCAAATCAATTCTGCACGGTGGTTGTACAGCACAGAAGTAACGTGGGCTACGGCATCTGTGGCGCCGACGCGATGTTGGATTACGCTTGAAAGGCAGAGTGTACCAGGCCACCGTACGAGCAGTTCTACTGTATGGCTGCGAGACGTGGACGCTGCGACAAGCTGATAGTCAACGATTATCGACGTTTGATCATCGCTGCCTGCGGAGTATAGCTCGCTTAAGCTGGCAACAGAAAGTCAAAAATGATGACGTCAGGAGGGCAGTCCTCGGCGATCGCTCTGTGCCACTCTCCGATCATATATCCATGTGCCAGCTGAGATGGCTGGGGCACGTTCTCCGTATGGATGAGCGACGCCTTCCTCGCCTAGCTCTTTTTGCTCTCGCTGGACCTGATTGGAAACGTCGCCGTGGCGGACAAAGGAATACCTGGCGGAAGACCTTCAAGCGTCTAACAGCCCCACTAGCCATCGTGGGAACATCGCGCTTACCCGGGTGGGGTCCGAAGGACCGTGAAGATATGTGGCTGATAACACTCAGTGTGATGGCAAAAGAAAGGAACCAGTGGTGAGAATCCTGCCGTGCTTGTGTTCCCGTTTATCAATGACCCTCCCCCCTCCCTTATCCCAAAAAATACAAAAAAGATCAAAAACGTCATGTGTAAACAGACAGACAAAAAATCCCCCCTCTTTTTTCTTTCATCATGTACCTTCTTCATGGCATACTTGTTGGCACATCGTCTGTAAAAACTTGTGATAATAATAATAATAATAATAATAAATCAAATCGTCAAATCTGTATTCGCCGAAAAGTATATTATTTATGCTAGATATTTGCTAAAACTTTGGCTAAAGATTGCGAATTCAAATCTGTCAAAGCAACGAATTCAGTCCTATTCTATCCACACGAAAACTGTTGGCACAGTCAGAACTAAGTCTGGAGAAGAAACACCGACTTGCGAAATTTGTTGAATAAGCTCACACTGAATCCTATACATATATTCTGTTCCTTCATGTTCAGCCATGCAATGCGAATCTAAAAAAACGACCGAGCCCTCAGCACAGTCTAATCTTTGCAGTGATCACACCGCTGCTTTATCAACATCCATACAATCGTGTTATTTTTATGGTTACACCCGACAACCTTGATTCGAATGCCATTCACGAGGCTATTTGCAATCTTTGGGGGAAAGGTCACTTTCTGTGTGAGTGCCGCTCAAAAACTAAAATCAATAACCATACAAACTGAGCTTTAATACCAGTTTTATCATCTGTGTGTTCAGTGTGTCACGATGGTGACGAGCATCAGAGGCTGTACACAAAGGTGGTTTTCGATCTGATGCATCCAATTACCGTCCCATAACTTTGGTATGATGGTATGAAATCACAAGCCTGATCCAGGCAAAGTGCCGCACAGTCAGAGACTGCACGTGGGCTAAAATACTGTCAGGTTGCCCAGGCCTAGACATCACTTTACTGTCAGTCGTGTCTAAAGTAATTGAATCGGCCATTGGAGAAACGTTAGTGGCTTATGCTGAGAAGCAGCATCTTTCATCTGCAGCTCAACACTGGTTCCGACGACACCGTTCTTGTTTGACAAATCTTATGCTTGCTCGTGATCAATTGACGGGCGATGCTGACCGTGGCATGGAAGTTCACGTGTTCTACTTAGACCAGGTCGACCACGGACTCCTCCTACAGAAGTTAGCCTCGCAGAGAATCAATGGGAAATTAATTTACTGACTGAAGCGTTATCTGAGTGACCGAAGAGCCAGAGTTCGAGTGGACAGCTGTTTCTCCTCTCCATTTTCCACCCAAAGCGGTGTTCCACAGGGCTCAGTCTTAGGTCCTTACCGGTTGCTTGCAATCGCCTGTATTGCATTATGCGGAAGACATTAAAATTTGGCGTATTACTTGCGGTCAACGGGTATGTGCAATTGTGCAGTACTTTATGCTGTATGGCTAACACCTTGCTAAATTGTTTGGCTAGAGTCTCACTACCATTTCCTGCTCTTTTTTCGTCATCATATCTGTCTAGGTCTGGGCAACCTGACAGTATCTTAGCCCGCGTGCAGTCTGTGACTGTGCAGCGCTTTGCCTGGATCAGGCTTGTGCTTTCATATCATACCATACAGCCGCGTTGGATAATTGTGGGCTGACTTCCCGTGTAGCTCAAAAGTGGGTTTCTGCGAATTCTCTCAAAATAATAGACCAACGTCTTTTGCTTTCTGCTAATTGCATATATGATGCGTCACGAAGGCTTACTAAACGTAAACTGGTTGCCAGTTTGAGAACCGACAGGGAAAGTTGATGGAGTTCTAAGGCTACGGAAATGGAATCTGCGGAAGTTGTAAGCAATTTTAGAAAAATTCCAACTCGTCAGAACTACTGGACGCGGGCGACAAGGCATCAGTGAGCTGATACGTGAAGCAGATGGTTCGCCAGTTTTTAACATGCACAAGCGCATGGAGCGATGGGCAGAACATTTTGAGCCACGGTTTAACGGGCCTTCTGCGACCATTGATCTCGAGGTTACGGATCACTGTATTCCATAATTGATTTCACACGAGGCTCCGACTCAATCAGAGATTTAGAATGCAATCCGGAGAGCTAAGCGCCCTCTGCATCAGGTGCTGACGCTTTGCTACAGTCTGTCATGTTGTTTGACATTCCTTTTATTGTGGCAGTGTTGAGGCAGTGATTTGACTTGTTTGTAGAACGGCATACTTTTTGGAAATGACCTTTCTTGGCATATGATTTGCACTCCGCATCCCTAGCAGCAAGAAAGGTAATTTCCAAAATGTATGCCGTTCTACAAACAAGGCAAAAACACACTGCCTCGGTAATTCCTTTTCTCACCTCTACGATTATCAACGCTGCTGCCCCAGCCAGTCTTAATAAAACAATCACTGGAGTTATCGTCAACGGTATAGCTTTAAAGGCGCTGCTTGACACGGGTAGCTCTGAAAGTTACATCTCCGAAAGTATCGCTTGTCGAAACGGTTGGCTTACCCTGGAATCGAAAAACCAAATTGTTGGCTTTTACGTCGATGATAAGCAATACAAAAGGTCATTGTTTTGTATCCCTCGTCCACAAAAGTACTCGTTACAACAATGTGAAACTCGCTATCCTTCCTGATCTATGTGCCGATGTGTTGCTAGGACATGATTTTCTTCAGCGTCATCGAGCAGTTGAAATACCATTCGAATGAATCCAAGCCCCGTTTTCTTTGTGTAGTTTATCCGTTACTACACTAACTCCTGTCCAACTTTTCCCACATCTAGACCCATCATGTCCTCCGATATGCACCAATTCCAGAAGATACAATCATAACGACGAGATTTTCATTCGAGCTAAAGTTGCCAAGCTACTGAATGAGGGAATAATCGAACCTGCCCAGTCGCATCGGCGCGCACAGGTGATAGTCACAACAAATGAACGACAGAAGAAACGTATGGTCATTGACTATAGCCAAAATATAAATCGATTCACATATCTGGACGCCTACACCTTGCCGCGAATCGATGACATGATCGAAAAGATTTCACAGTTTGGTGTTTTTGGCACCTTAGACTTGCAGAGCGCATATAACCAAATTCCTGTAAAGGAGAATGAGCGCTAGCACACTGCATTTGGAGCATGTGGTAACCTCTACCAATTCCGGTGTATTCTATTTGGCGTAACCAACGGAGTTGCATGCATCCAGCGGGCCATGGACGAATTAATACGCAAGGAATCTCTGCGAGAAACGTATGTCCACGTCGATAACATAACCGTCTGTGGGAAACATAAGCATGATCATTATACTAAAGTGAGCAAATTTATGCAAGCAGTGGAAAAATATGGGCTTCATCATCATCATCATCAAAGACAGCAATACACCGGTAGCACGTACCGAATGCTTAACTGCCATACAACCATGAAAAAGTAAAATCCTAAAAGATGGGGAAGGGTGGGACTTAAATTGCTACGGCTTCTATATAAGAGTAAGCACAAACAAACTGGGTAGAGGTGCCTACACCTCGAATGGAACATGCATTCAAACAAGTTTCGTGAACGAGTAGAGCGACATCAGTACGGCAGCTTCCTTGCGGCTTTCGCTGCTGCATCATACAGCTTTTCTCGTCACTCTCGCCTCTCTTCGCCTCTTGACACCATACAAGGTTATTCAAACACTCCAAATGATGCTTCTGCAAGACCGCTATTGAATCACTGGTTTAGGGACATATCCGAAGCGTACTAACCATTTGCTATATATGATTAGCGGGGCCAACCAGCCTGGAAGACCTCCCTCGCCTACTTGTGGAAAGGTTTACAGTAAGAATTTTTAGCTGCCTATGTCATGTGACTGTTTGGCCACCCCGAGATTTACGCCAATCAGGATGTGGCGTCGCAAAAAGAATCTGTTTCGGAAGTCGGTGGTCCGTCATCCGTAAAACGTGACCCAACCAGCGTAACCTATGCAGGTTGATCTGCTTCTCTATATCGACATTACTACCAAACAACTTATTTCGGAGAGCATCGGTGCGCATACGATTGTAACAGCTAACTCCCAGAATGCTGCGGAGACACCGGTTGTCAAATACTTGGAGACGCTGAATGTGTTCTTTACGTAAGGTCCAGGTTTCGCACCCATACAGTAACACAGCCCGCACTGTCGCTTTATAGACTCTACCCTTGAGTAGCAGAGACAGTCCTTTCTGACGCCAGAGTTGACCTAGGTTGCGGAATGCTACGGTCGCTTTAGAAATGCGTGCCGAGACCTCGTTAACTAACGATGCAGAATTATTGATACAACTACCGAGATACGTAAAACGATCCACAATTTCAAGCGCCTGATTGTCAAGTAATAAAGCCTTGTTCGATAAGTCGATGTCCTGCAGGAGAACACTGCACTTAGAAGGCGCAAAACGCATTCCAAATGCGGGCACAATACTAGATAGCTTGTTCAGTATCGCCTGTGCATCTGTGTATGAGTCGAAGAGCAGAACTATGTCATCAGCATAATCCAAGTCGAGAAGCTTGACGCCTGGCATAATGTGAACTCCGAAGGCTGGAGCACCGTCGCTGCATAATTCCATGATAGCATCAATTACGAAATTGAACAAAAACGGAGAAATCGGACATCTTTGTCGGACGCCACTTGTAGTGTTGAATTTGGGAGAAAGTTCGTTGTAAACCTTAACGCATCCGGATGTATGAGCATAAAGTGCGCGTAGTATGTTGACATACTTATGCGGAACGCCTTTGCACAGCAAGGTCTTAAACAGGACATTTCGATCGACTGAGTCAAATGCTCCTTTGAAGTCTAAAAAGATGGCTATTGTCGGCTGTCGGTAGGTGTGCCGCAGTTCCAATATCCGTCGAAGAGTAAAAATGTGGTCGACACAGCCTCTGCCAGGCCGGAAGCCAGCTTGCTGCTCACGGATCTGTGATTCCCTATGCGATATTAATCTTCGAAGACATATGGACGCTAATAATCTCGTAATGATGGGAGTGAGACTTATCCCACGGTGATTAGAGCATGAGCTTCGCACACCCTTTTTAAATATAGGTATGATAACTGATTCGCCCCAACTCGGAGGGACGGATTCTGACATCCACACTTCACGGAGGAGATCTCCTAATGTGCTGATTAGGACTTGGCCACCTTCTTTGAACAAAACAGGTGGTATGTCATCGGGGCCAGCAGCTTTGAATCGTTTCATAGATTCGATACATGCTTTAATTTCTAAATCATTAGGGGGATCTACGCTAACAGGCCAAGGATCACACTGCCTCAAGTGAGAGAATGATTCTGTTGCAGGCGACCAGCTGAATTGTTCTTCAAAATGTTCGGCCCAGCGTGACAGGCGGCGATTCTTATTAGTGAAAAGAGTACCGTCTAATTCCGCTATAGTCTCACTCACTCCTTGTTTCGTAGGCCCAGTCGATCGAATAAGTTGGAAGAGTTTTCGCACGTTACCCGCATTATTTGCTATTTCCATTTCTTCGACCTTATTTAGCCACCACCTTTCTCTGTCTAGTCTTAGGCTCCGTTTAAGTTCATTCCTCACGCGTCTACGCTCTGTGTTGTGTCCAGGACCATGAGGTATTTCGCGTTGCTTGTGAAGAATTTCTATAGAGCGCTGTGAAATCCAGTGGGACTTTTGGGTTGGTTGTGCAGTCTCACAGGCTGTTATTGCGGCGGCTCGCATAATCCCTGCTATTTTGTTCCACCTTTCATCGGTAGTTGCATACTGGGCAACTGGTAGTGAGTTACTCAAGGTATGTATGTATGTATGAAAGCACAAGCCTGATCCAGGCAAAGTGCCGCACAGTCAGAGACTGCACGTGGGCTAAGATACTGTCAGGTTGCCCAGGCCTAGACAGATATGAGGGGGTAAATGGAAATGATAGAAATGGTAGTGAGACTCCAGCGTGTACTCGCATGCAGCTCACTACCGTTGGCCAATCAATTTAGTTACTCAATGTGGTCCTATAAATGTCTTGAACTGCAGGCTGAAAGAATTTTTCGACAGCAATGCGTTTCTCATTCGAGGGCTTCGTACCGGAGAACTTTAACGAGAACCTACATCGCACAAGACCATTATCTGAATCTACGCAGGTATTCCAAAAAGAGCGGCAGTCCTCAATGCAACCTCTCCAGCGAGCACTTATGGCGATATGGTCGATTTGGGCCGAAGGTTGGCTTCCATCCGGCGAGCGCCATGTGGCACATTGACATCTTTTATTGCGAAAGGAGGTGCTGCTAATGAATAATCGAGATTGTGCACAGAATTGTATAAACCGTTCACCGTTATCTGTGCGTTGGCTTTCAAGACCAAACATGCCACCTAATTGTGATTCAGATGTATCTAAGCGACCTAGTCTGGCATTCATATCTCCTGCTAAGACAACAATATCGGAGCTTTTTGCACGTCGCAAAAGAGCATGAAGATCGCCGTAGAAGGCGTTCTTCTCGTCATCGGAATTGGTGTTAGTTGGAGCGTAAGTTGTTACAATAAACAAGCATCTCTGATTAGAAAATTTTGAGTTTAGTCTTATATTAGTGGCTAGTCTAACTGCGCACATCCTGCTATTACAAGGAATCCAATCGATTAGACAGGATTCGGCACGCGAATTCAGCACTATACCAACACCCGCCTGTCCAGAAAGGGCAGCTACAGAATCACCAGAGCAGCGCAAAAAGTAACGAGTTGAAAGGTTTGGGGCAGTAAGTTCGGTAATTATAGACGGATCATATAAGCGCGTTTCCGATAAACAGCAAACATCGATAGACTATCTAAGGTAAGAGCCAGTGCAGCTTGCTGGCCTATTTGTCTCAGAGTCCTGACATTCATGGCTCCGATGTGAGCAGAGGTCCGTGGTTTAAGAAAGTGATCTGTAGATTCGCGAACAGAAAATGTTCCAACATGTTCAGCGCGGTCTTTTCTAAAGCTGGGATTGACAGACTGAGAGTTGTTAAGAGTGGATGGGGGAGGGGAAGGGTCGGAAACAGTTTGAAGAGTAGGGCCAGCAGTAGCTTGTTTTCGCTTACCCGCCCTGCTGTATGCAGCAGGTAAGGCGACCCTGTTTATCGTGCGCGACGGCCGATGCACTATGGAGTTGGTTGGTTTTCGTAGTAATAGTCATGGTCATGGTTGTATGCGGGCTGGGATACTGCCAGGTCGCCCATGCCTAGACAGGAGAACAATTAGGGTTCTCAACCAAAGCCTTTGGCTAAAAAGCCTGACCCACAAGGCAGCGGGTTAGGTTGAGACCGTGTTCGTCTGACCTCTATCCCTTGACCTTCCTGGTATGAGTGACTCTGAAGGTGCTCGGAGAGCACCACCCAGCATAGCTCAATGGGTCATAGAGGTACACAAACCATCGCACCACGTTAAGGTCCAGTCTCAGCGCGATGGCTGTCTGCTGAGACATGGAGTGCCAGAGATGTATGTGTGGATCTTGAAAGCATTATATTGCCAACTTCGGGCAAGGTTCCAGCGCAAAGACAATTGTCGTCCTCGTTCAATTTCTCAAGAGGGGTGTGGCAGGTCTACCCTATTTCGCGTTCCCTTTTAACTTCGCGATCGACGATGTCCTAAGGAAAGCTTTAGCTGGTCTGGTGGGCGCAGATGTTGAACTTCTGCCGGGTGAGAGAGCTACCGATCTAGAGTATGCGGATGACATCGCACTTCTGGGAGATAACCCACATATAATGCAACAAGCCCTGGACGGCCTGGCACTTGAAGCTTTAAGGTATGGCATGTGCTTTGCGCCTAAAAACACTTACCCAGGATTGAAGCGGCTCTCTTCCAAACATAACTGTGTGCGATGTCAATCTTGAATTGGTCGACAGCTTTGTATACCTTTGCAGTTGTATCTCTACTAGCGGTTGTGTCGAGGACGAGATCATACATCGTGTTCGGAAAGCGGGTGCAGCGTTTGCTAACCTTCGCCACTTGTGGCGTCGACGCGATGTTTCACTCCACACTAAAGGCCGAGTGTGCAACGCAGTGGTGCGTTACACTAACTTATTGCTGCGAAACCTGGTTTATCCGAGCGGAAGATGTCCGTCGGCTTTCTGTTTTCGACACCGGTTGTCTGCATAGGATTGCTCGCATTCGGTGTTAGCATCGCGTTAGAAATATAGATGTCTGCAAGCAGGTGTTAGGACCACGTGGCATATTCTGCTTGCCTGCTTTTCCGTTTACGCGCTTATTTATCTTTTTTTCCTGCTTCATATTGCTTGACGCTTTGTCTGGATCTAGACTTTTGCTTCATGATGATGATCATAATCGTGCAGGGAAACGCCGCCACGCTACCATGCTCAAGGATTAGTCGAACGTATGAGCTAAAGAGAAGTTAAGTCATACGAATAGACCAGTCAGAAAAAGTTCTTTTTAGAACCCATAAACATCGTAAGGCTTTTGATCACACCTGAGCAGTGTTTGATACGGTTTTCAAAGTGGAACTAACAATCGTACCTAGATCACGGCTCTCCGTACATATCTGGATCTAACTTTCACCCATCTAATAGTCGAATGGGTCACTATTGCATATTATCAAGTTTCATTTTGGCTGCGTTCAGTGAAAGTTCGTTGAGTACTGTCCATTTTCTGATTGCGTCGATA
>JACCGJ010014106.1:0-54962 GCA_013407085.1 Atriophallophorus winterbourni | reverse complement strand
TTCAACGTATTTTCGATACATATTTTAACTCAATTTCATTGAAATAATATCTGTTGAATCCATTAAATATTTCCGGTAAAAACATGCACTCGAAAACCCTATTATCTTCTCGAATTAAGCTACGTAAATTATCTAAGCCTAGTAATTGTACTGTTAGATTAGACAGTGACACCTCTATTATTTTGAACAAACTAAAAAAATTGGAATCAGAGTTGTCTGAACTGAGAAACGAACTAGCAACATGCAAATCCAACTATAGTTCTCTAAAATCGCTCTTATCTCTCATGAACCCAGATATTGGCATTGACCACGATATATTGATTCAAGCAAATAAATTTATAGAAACTATGAGCACTGAAATTTATCAAAGAGAAGCTCGCTCAAAAAATGTCATTATCTTTAATATTGCCGATAATTACCCTTTAAATGATTTAAGAAAATGTATATTCTCTACATATGGCATCCCCAATGAATGTTTCACTATAGCTCGACTTCGTAAAAACACAATTAAACAACGCACTCCTATTTTAATAAAATTTTCAGATAAGAGTTTTGCGTTGTATTTACTTGATAATAAACACCTTTTGAAAAGTATACCTAGGTTCTCGGGTGTGGTCCTAAAACCGGACTTAACACCCATGCAACGAAAATTTAACTATAAAAAACGTAAAGTTATCCGCTCCAATACTAGTAACAATACCTCAGATACAAACGAACAAATGCAATGTGAATCAGTAACTGAAAATAACTCTAATAGCTCCCATAGTTCGACATCAGCACCTGATAATCAAGGTGTGAGTGTAACTCCACATCTGCATCTACGCCCGCAACGTTTACCTAAACTAAGACAAACACGACCCCTCTTACCAAACCCTCCTACCTTCAGAGAGGCACTGATCAGACCACCTCCCCGACAACGTATGCAGACAACTAATTATATAAGTGGTTCACCCAGTCTCAACAACCGTATTGACACATCTCGTTTCTTAATGAATAACCCCCTATCATATAAGCAACACTATCACCATTCATCACCACCTCCTACACCTTTTTGTAATATTCAACCTTACTATAATTCATCTACTGTTACACAATATCCCCCTTATTATAATAATTATATTCCCCAAACTTCATTTTACAATCCTTATGTTTTCCGCTCCAATTATGAACCATCCTTTAACACTAATACCGCTTTTTTTCAAAAATACATAAATTAAATTTTAAGCATAGTAAACTCTCTAATGCACTCACCACAAATCCTTTAACTTCTGACCTTCATATTGTTCGTTTTCTGGTCATAAATGCTAGATCAATTATACCTAAAATCCATATACTAAAATCTTACCTATCTTCTAAACCTGTAGATATTATTCTTATAACTGAATCCTGGACCCGTGATGATCACTCTGACTTTAAACTCATGATACCTAACTACCAGGTATTTAGGAGAAACCGCACTCTGAAACGAGGTGGTGGTTGCCTTATTTATGTGCATTCAAGATTTAAAGCTAATAGTATATCATCTTCGAATTTAACAGAACTTGAAGATTCACTATGGATAGAACTACCTATACTAGATCTCTTAATAGGCTGCATCTACTACCCACCAGGCTCAACTTCATATAATCTGAATACATTAACTCAAGCTTTCATCGAAACGTCTTTACATCATGCACGCTATAAACTTATAGCCGGTGATTTTAACATGCCTAATTTAAACTGGCATGAACGAAGTAAAGTTAGCTCTCATACAAATTTTATGAAAACGCTTGACTTACTAGGTTACAAACAATTTATTGATAGACCAACTAGAAAGGACAACATTCTTGACTTGGTCTTTACTCTAAATATTGATCCAAACAACTTACTAATATTGCCTTCCCCCTTCAATGGGGACCATAAAATTTTATCCTTCCACCTATCATGCACTTGCAAAGCTACCAATGAGGTCAAGACTCTTCACCGTTTCATCGATTGGAAGTTACTTTCAACACTTATAAGGATTGAAGATTGGTCTCATTTCTTTCTTTCACATGATTTTCCAACTATATCCTCGACATTCCATTCGAAAATTATAAGTTTAATCGATAAAGCTAGCAGTTCTAGAAAACACATAAAACGAACTAGGCTCGAGAAAATGGAAAAGAAAATAAAAAATGGTCTGAAAGTTGCAATTAACAATAACGACATCTTTGCTCGTTTACGTTCTTATGAACTATTGAGTGACCACAAACTCATTCTAGACCACACATTGATTGCATCAGAAAATAGAGCACTGAACAGTTGTGATAAACTAAAATCACTCAGCAGGTTATTTAAATCACGATCCGTAAACTCAACCAGCAAAGTAGATTTTATTATTCAGGATCGAACTTATAATTCGGCAGAAATAAGAATTACAGACCCTATTACAATCTGCGAAGAATTTCTTAAATATTTTAATACTACTTACAATACTTCCATCTATAAAGATATGACTAGAACATTCGTTCACCTAGTGTATTAAATACTATATGCATAAATCTGAATGACATTAAAGAAGTCTGCAAGCAAACTACGTCCAGTATCAAGCCAGACATAACAGGCATTCCACCAGCCATTTGCAGAATGGGTGGTGACGATTTCAAACTTCTTCTACTGAACTTATTTAACACTTCAATCGAATCTGGAATCTTCCCTTTAGAATGGAAACACTCTGTCGTTACACCCAGACATAAATCTGGCTCGAAGCACACGGTATCAAATTATCGCCCAATTAACCACACAGCTATACTATCTAGATTACTTGAAAAAATAATTAAAAAAAGCTATCTTAAATCACTTATCTCCAAGTTTCTTCTCTAAAGCTCAACATGGTTTCCTAAATAAAAGATCATGCATTACATGTCAGCTTGAATACCTTGACTATATTACTACATCGATAGAGGAAGGTTTGGCAGTTGTAGTTGTCTTCCTAGACATAACTAAAGCATTTGATACTGTTCCTCATAAGATATTATTATCGAAACTTGAATCATATGGCATCGGAGGTAATCTTCTTTCCTGGTTAACTTCTTTTCTTACTGATCGCACTTACTCTGTTGAAGTTAATGGCCGTAGATCACGCAGCCTACCTATTCCCAGTGGGGTGATTCAAGGTAGCGTATTAGGCCCATTACTATTTCTTATATATATAAATGACATACATAGCGTCATTTCGCATAGCAAGCTGTTCTTATTCGCTGATGACATGAAAGTTGTCATCACTTTCCCAGCTAATCAAGTACAAACTCATATTGCTCGACTAAACAATGATTTAGCTGCACTTGCAGATTGGGCAAAAAATAATGGTCTAACGTTCTCAACAGCAAAATCTAATTTTATGCCTATAAGATGCACGATACAAAATAACTCAATCCTTCTAAACAATAATGCAATTCAAATGATTGACAGCACGCGTGATTTAGGATTTCGATATTCTTCATCACTCACTTTCAACGAACAGATACGCCACCTTATTACTAAAGCCAGACAAAGTATGAATACTATACACAGATCTATAATTCAGCCTCATTGTAAACTAGAAATGTATAAATTATTCACCATTCCTATCTTTGACTATTGTAACATAATATATACTAATATAAATAAAACCGATAGCATAGTTTTAGAAAAGATACAACGTTCTTTCTCAAAATCAATAATCGGATATACCTCCAGACAATCCTATAGAGAAAGATGTATACAACTGAAGCTCGATCCTCTATGGTTTCGCAGACTTAAGCATAACCTCATCTTATTTTTTAAAATACTGTCAACGGATAATATGGAAATACGTTCGAATATTCATATACGGCATGATTCTAAATATAGCTTGAGAAACAGTGAAAAAAACTATTAAGTTACCAAGGTTTCGTACTAAAGTAAGGAACAATTTCTTCTTGACTAAATATGCTAAACTGTGGAATCTTCTTCCAAAATATATAAGACTCAGTTCCTCTTTAAATGAATTCAAATCACATCTAGCTTTATTTCTTACCGTTGATAAAATTCGTAATCTTCTTAATTTAAATGTTCTACCTGATGATTTATATAATAATGGCATTCCTGGTTATTGATATTAAATAAAAGTTCATATCGTTCGAAACAACATTCTCTCGCTTCTGAGTTTTTTCTCCACAGCAAAATTCTCAATCCGCACTAAAATGAAACTGGCCCCCAGACCTCAAACTAGTGGAATAAACCACCTTCGCCTAACGGACAAGAAAACGGCTCATGGTCAGGAAAGATCAATCTATTTACAACAATCAAAATGAAAACGTTTGGAACATCAACAATTGAGATTCCTCGCGCGTCTTCGATGGACCTTATCCATTGATCATCAGTGTTGCCGAAAACATTCTAGACTTTTCTTTGCAATAACTGTGTTTTCGTAATACATCAAATCATGTACCGATTACCTGGAAACAACATTAAAAACCGTTACCTTAATTATTTATTGAACGTTAAATTTCGCTGAAACAAATGACCTTGAACAAATTATTTTTGCAAATGTACATCCTATAATCTGATTGTACAAAGCTTTTGGAAATTATTGATCATGTTCAACATGCCTTGGACTTCCAAGAATAAAATTTATTTATTTATTTATTTGTAAAATTTATTTGTCACCCAGATTATAGCCACACGAAAAACGAATGCGTAATACATGGAATTTCTCATTGTTAAATGGTAAGCGGTGGATCGTAGAACATGATCTTTGTAATTTAATAAATTTTTCACTGTATCTCAAGTTATACTCCAAATCATGCCGTATATGAATATTCGAACTTATTACTATATTATCCGTTGACAGTATTCTATTCTTTTTTCTATGAATACTGAAACATCACTGAAACTGGCCCGCAATCTTTCGCTCTAGATTTGTTCCGCTTTCGATTCACTCTCCTGCATATAGTGAAATTTTGGCTGGTGAACACATTATGATTTCATTCGTCGACAATTCTTCAAGAGTATTGGATCACACAACGTACACTACTTCCATGCTATTTATAACACACTCTCTCATTTCCCACAATTTTTCAGATTTTCTTATCACGATGGATTTATGTTCCCTTCTCAATCTTCTCAACCAACCTTTCCGTAAAAATGTCAATTTATGCATACATAATTTATTCATCAATTTTTTATGACAATTTCTTCACAATTCGCACCACTTTCTTAATAATTATCCTCCATTTCTGTTCTTCATGTTTTGCTTACTTGCCATTCGTAAATCTCGACGAAATTTAAATGAAACTTCATTGTTATTAGACATTATGAATTTTATTCTTACCTTCTGTAGATTCGTTTCCATTACTGAACGGAAAAATGTTTAAAAATCCCGCACATTTAGGCCATTTGCACTGTTTCATCTTCGTTCGCTGTTTAAGTTTTGATGAGCTGATCATGTATTGCATGCCTCGGGTGTCCAAAAATATATATTATTATTATGCTTGTGCACCTTCAAAAGCCAGCTACTGGGTAAACGATGATAATACACAATATATGCAATCTACTAGACATTTATCCACTATAAATACGTAGAATTCGCCTCAATCTTTTTCTTTTCTTCCGAATCATCACAGAGCAGCAAGTGAAGCTTGGGTCTACAATGCGCTTCCAAGATTGCAATCGTTATATGCGACGTAACAGAATGAGGCTATTACATATCCCCTTACTCGCACTAAAGTTCGACAAAACTTCTTTTTATTCAATTACACGCATGTTTGTAATTCTCTTTCACTCCATTTTCGCATGTGCACATCTACAGGTACATTAAAAGCACTCGTAGAATCTCTTAATGCTCCATCACTTTGCGAAATTCTCAAAATAATAACTTCCATAGACAACATATTTTGTCATGGTATTCCTGGTTATTGAATTAATTGTAAGAAATTTTGTACATTAGCACACGCATAGAATTGTTCACAGTTTTCGAAATACATGGTATATTAAGTTTCAGGTTATCTAATGTCTATGTATGCTGCATGAAAACCTGGGACTCGTGTTATATTCACCTACACTTATTGTATCTCTTTTGGATTATTTTACCCTTCGTTTAGTTTAAACACAGTTATCCTTATTGTCTCAATTCGGGTTTCTATCGTAAACAAATTTCTCTATAAAATATGTGGAACCATCTAAAAAATATTTTTATGATTATCTATTTATAACGCTGCTGTAGTGTCAGGTTGCTCAGGCTCTATGCATGTCTCGTCAAAGGCTGGGACTTGCATCACATTTGTCTATGCTTATAATTCGTCGTTTAGTATATTATTGCATTCTCTTGAACTTCAAAGAATAATTATCAGCATATACATAAGTCAATGTCTGTAGTTAACATATTTACCATATACAAATTCTATTCATTAGAAAATTATTTTAGGATTATCTATTTACAACTGTGCATGTGTGTCGGGTTGCCTAGGGTACCTGAACATAAATATAAGCTGGATAGCTCATCATATGTGTGATTCACTGTTTTTCCGCAAATTCTATCCTGATGGCATCTCACGTTGTCGGTTGAGAAAACGTTTAGCGCTATTACAGTGAATCAACCTGATTACTCGCAATTTTTCTGACTTCAAGATTTCCCCAGTGCCGTCCGATGCCAGCGTGTCCCTCAACGGATTCAAAGCAATCGGCGATTTGATCTTTCATCCAATGTCATGGAATTCGTGTGAAACGTGTGAAACGTACGAACTGTATACTCAATATCGAAGTGCCGGTTGCTCACCCGCATATCGTCTAAGGAAATCTGGGCGCGTGTTTGTCCGTTGGCGCCACTCAGCCCTGTGCAACTTGAACGCATAACGACCAGATAATACAAAAACGAATATCAGGCTACGGAAATATGAGTCATGATGTCAGAATTCGACTGCAAATTTACCTCCTACTCTATCGAATGAAATTTATAGTACAATCATGCAATATAAGATCCAGAATGATGCTGAAAAACTTTTGGAGCATTTTAAGCTAATTTGTGTTACGAATAAATAAAATAAATTCAACATACGACCAATAGGATTTTAATATACATAGCAAGTGATATTATCAAAAACACACATTAATTCAAAGAAATGTGTGCTCACATCCCCATTCCTTACAATAATAATTCAATAACAATTTTGTATACAGCAGATTATACTAAATAATTCAACACAAGTTCGAACTTAGTTTATGTGAAATTTCAGTGTGTAGCATTCAATATTTAACTCTACTCACATCTGTGTTGAAAAACTACGACGTTAAGGCGATAGAACATATTATTTTTATTCATGTTCAGTACGCCATGAGTTTATCATTGTTTGTCCCGGAAAGACGATACAATGATTTCCTTAATTTTGTTACAAACATTCAGTACCTTATGCAATACAATAACCGGACACACTACAGCAATGTGTTTATTGCTGCGCAAATCCCTCATTAGCACATGCAACAAAACTTTAGCATTCAACGATGTATGGTACATTTTTGATTCTTCAAGTTCATCGAATAATGCTAAATAATTTTTGGAATATATTTCACTATCGTGGTTCAGAATCATTTCTTTCGTTTGCAAGATGAAGCAAAAGTGCACAAGATGTCTGCAGATTCAATATAACGACACACTTATATCCAACCGAATTCAAGATTCTCTGCTAATTTCTAAGATGAATCGCGCACGCATGCAACGTTAAAAATTGAAGATAAGTAAAAATTTCTAAATCTGAATTTAGAAATTGTCATATTTAAATCGAAATATAGCAATGTCGCAATCAAATGTTTTGATAAACGTTTTCAGAATAAAATACCTGAGAATGAAGATCATATAATTATTATGGCAGTATAAACTCTTTCCGCTCGGAAATCATTAAATAGCAAGAAATAACTATTTCGCTAAACAGCAAATGATCTGCATATTTATTTTTTAAACATGTCAGAATGTTCAGAAATGATGTATAAATTTCAATGTAAATTTGATTGTTCTTGGACCAGCAAACCAAATGCATTGATTTGTTTTGTTTTAATCTATATTATAGTCGCTTTTTAAAACAGTTTTTAATTTCTGCTAACAAAATGAGCTGTGAATGGATGCCCAAGTGGCTGCAATTTATTCTCGAATATGGAACTCAAAAAAATGTTTCGATACCAAATTATACAGTTGGCGCAATATATAGATTACTGCAACTTCTTATTCTCGCATATGTTGTTTGGTATGTATGATTTACCTTTACCTATTTTCATAGTTGGATATTCTTGTATGAAAAAAGTTATCAAATGACAGATGATGCCGTCACTAGTGTCTTTAGTAAAGTAAAAGGTGTGGGGTTCACGAATTTTAGTGAAAATTCGTTTTATGGCAAACGAGTGTGGGACATATATGATTTAGTCGTACCACCACTGGAAGCAAATGCGTTGTTCGTTGTCACAAATATTGTTGTGACATCAAATCAATCACTATCAAAATGCCCAGAGGTTTGTATCTGCTTATTTTAACTTTCCAGGCGTACAGTTCAAAAGAATCTAGGTGCATGACTGACTCCGATTGTACTCCCGGATATCTTAATCACGTTGGCAATGGTAAGTTCTGGACATACTGCTAGTGTGATATATGCATTTAAATTTTCTTGCTAAATTTTCATTTTTTCGCTTATCAAAACTTAGATGTTTTATTGAAAATATCCGCAGTCTAGTCGTGTATGATTGTTTCAAGGTGCGAAAATACACTACGACAATTTGAACATGCTCAATCATGTACTGCTGCACTATGCAGATAAAATTTGGCTAAATTTTATCGCATTTAGAAAAAAACCTGCATGCGAAAATATTCAGTACTCTTTTTTTATTTTAAGTTCAATTTATATATGTCAAGGTCCGGAGGGCTTGAATGTTTACTAGCCCACGTACTGTCCATGACGGTGCAACAACTTCCCTAAAGCATTTTCTGTATAGATGCTTTTCCAAAACAACGGGTAACGATATTTCTAAGTTCTCATTTGGACTGCTCTTCCTTGCTAGCAGCCAAGACTGTTCGCGAAATGGCGTTTCATATGCCCATAATTCAGCAAGCTGTTGAGTTTATTTATGAAGCCAAAGATGACCCTAGGTTGTTATATACATCGTGAGGGTAAAAATATATATATAATATAGATATATATATATATATCTTATAAGATAGATATAATATGTATTATAGATAGATAATATATACTTACAACGGGAGACCGCAACGCGTACTGGAAGATTGTTTATGTAGTAAAATCTTTCAGCGTAGAATGACGCTATTCATTTAGTCGCAAATTTCGTCGAATCAGATGTGATTCTTCAATGGCAGGAGGAACTTATCGGGACAATTTGGTAGAGAGCTGTAAATATTTTTACCCTCACGATGTATATATAACCTTTATCAACCTAAGAATTACTCACAGAAAACGGTTCGCATTGTCATTTTTGGCCTTTAACAACGACTTTATATTAAGGGTTCTCTATTCCATTTGCATCAAAATATCTTTGTAAAAATAAATTACAGCCAACTCATGCTCGTTGAAAATTGACCCGTTGTTCGCCTCCGTGATTCGTACATTATGCGGTTCGCTTTTTCGTTAACTACTATTTAATAATGTTCAAACTTTGGTGTTTTCTCCTTTCATTTTTCGTTCCCTAGTACATATTTTTAACTTTATCCCTCATCATAGAGCATTACATCGGTAGGATGTAGCGATTGCTTAACTGCCATAGAATCATAAAAAGGTAAAAACCTAAAGAATATTATTGGATGTCTACTTTCTAACCTGAAAGTGTACATCTACTGTATTATTGTGATCTGAATGTGCTTGTCTCGCGACAGATATTCTACACCAGCGGGTGCTGTTTTGCGGATTGTTAAAACAACTTCTGTTGAAATTTGAAAACTTATTCTACTGCTGGGTATTACATAAACAAATTTCTCGAACCGTCATTTTTCAACTCCTAGGAATTCAAGATATTCTTATATAGATTTCTGTTAGCTAGTTGCCTCTCATCTTCCTTATTACATAATTTTGTTATTTATAACTTTATCGTCACGCGCTCAACCTTAGTAGAATATAAGCATTAGGCATTTTTAAATTATCACGTTTTCGGTGGTTTTAAACTGGTTGCACTCTGAATAAAGCAGATTCAAATATTCTCATAGGTACTTGAGTTGCATATCGTTTTACACTTTATGTTCATGGCTTTTGGAACTCGTGTGCTCAAACCCTTTTTTATTTTTCTTTCAAAGGTGCATACAGCGGTAAATGTATACCAATTCCTGGGAAAACAGAGGGCATTTGTGAGATACACTCTTGGTGTCCTTTGGAGAACGATACCCTGCCGTTGGGTTATGGTGAACCCATGTTTCCGATGGTAGCTAATTTTACAATGTTCATAAAAGCTCAAGCGGCTTTTGAAGAGTTTGGCGTTCATCGGTAAGGTTTCTGGTTAACTTTAGCGATCATTCTTTATATGGATGCGTGAATTAGTCATTTTTGAAATGTTGGCGCTAATCAATAACTATTCAGCTAAATACAACCTTTTGGATCCGTTCCCATTTGTTAACATGATAATCAACGTATATTTGAGACAAATAGAGGATGGTATTGATTGATACTTCATCCGTGTTTATTAATGTACCATTGCCGGGAACCGTTAACTTTTTGTAGGATATAAATGTTTTTGAAAGGTTACCCCTTCCCATTACAATCAGCAGGTTTAAAATCCTACTTTTACGATACACTATGAACTTACAATTTCAATACGACGGCAATATATTTCGACAGATCGATGGAGTAGCTATGGGTTCGCCTCTGGGAACTTTATTAGCGGTTCTTTTAATAGCAAAGCTAATGCAGTGGCTTAATTCAATCAGTCATAGAGAAATTAGGTATGCATGGATGATACGTTTTTTATTTGCAATGAGGAACTGGATATCAAAACCTTGCTCGCTTATTTAAATGATGCTTACGGTAACCTCTCTCCAACCTATGAACTGGAATCCATCGGACGCCTTACTTTTCCTGATATTTTGCTAGAAAATGATATCGGAGATAGAGTAGACGAGTTTACCTCAAGCCAACTTGGTCTGGGCAGTATACACATTTCATGAGCGCCGTTACAATGAAGATGAAACAACAGCTGGTGCATAACCTATTCACACGAGTGACTCAACTTTATTCTGAAGAGAATTTGGCTGAAAACCTTGTGTTTATGGGCAATTTTTCAGGTTGAAACGGGTATTCATCATGCTTCATTGATCGACACATGCACCCAATGTCAAAGAAACCCGTACCGATATTGCCGACGAAAACTTCGACTTTATTATAAAGTAGACGTCTCCAGTAACTCCTTGACCCGAAATCCTGAACAAATTACGTTTATCTCTGGTAAAGTGTGAATAACCTCCACTAGCAAACTAACAGCAGCTTGTAAGCCATCTATCTCGTAAGGCAAATTCAATGTGTATTTATCAATTCACCTGTTTCTGTGTCACCGAATACATTGGGCGTACGACACGAAAACTGAGAATGAACATCATCCAAGTTGGCTAAGTAAAGGTTGTTTTAAGGCGGTGGATATTTGGATTCTAGCTCATCTGATTGACACGAGTCGCCGAGTAAAACCTGAGGAGGGGTTCTCAGTTGTTTACATGGTTTCTAACAATTTGTCACGAAGAGTTAGCTAAAGCGTCTTGCATACAGCTGAAGCGATTGCGATCAATATCTTTGGACTCAACTTATGTGATCTCTCTTTGCCGTGGCCAGTATCTATATCGATCGAATCATTTTAAGTGATGAAACAATTTCATCTATTTTTATTTAATGTTTGATGTTGATCAGCTTTATTTTTCTTACGCGTGTTGTAGAGCGTGACGTGAAATACCGAAAAGAAATTCTTTGTTTTCATTCAAATGTTTTTATGAGAAAAACGGAAATTTTTAGCCTAAATTGTGTTTAATTTTAATTACAAGCGAATTTCTTATTTTTCCAAGTGATCTTTTATGACATTTATTAGTTAGAGATAAATGTATGGTGCATCGTGTTATAAAATGACAGGATAAGCAATAAATGCTCATGTACGTGAAAGATTTCGAAATATTTTTGTTTTTGGATTGGTGGATTTCTAAATGTAGCATTATTTTATAATCTTAAACAAAAGACTTTTCACAATCTCTCGCCAAATATTTTAGTCGCAACATTATGGATTGGATGACGAAAGACTTTTTGGAAAGATGTCAATATGATGGCGAACACGAGAAAAATAAATACTGTCCCGTTTTCAAATTTTCTAAGATTTTTGAGGAGGCCAAAGTCGAGTCCAAGATGTTAGTTATGGTGAGTATTTATATCAATTCAGAAACTTTATCTAGTTTGAAAAATTAGGATCTGGAATTGAATCATAAGTTATATAAGTTAAAGATCGTCACGGCTCTTGCAACGCATCTATATATTTCAGTGTCTGTTCGGGAATCTAACCATTGGTACAGTCATTTTCAAAAGAACTGTCTCCTGTTAGATTCATTAAAACTAAGTAGTATGGACTACATGGGTAGCAAACTGGCTCGTGATCCATAGCTTTTCCGGTAAACAAAAACTGTTCCTGCCAAATAATCGAATCTAGTCCCCTTCAAGAAACCATCGAATCGACTGGTTACTTTATCTAATAGGCTCCTTGAGTTCACTTTAACTCAGATTCGATCCTCCTATTCTAACGGTTTTACTCAATCATAGTCAATGAGGATGAGAATCTTTTTTAAAAAATTCACTTAAAATGTATTAAATGAAGAAACCTGCGGCGTCGTTTTTCTCAGTAGTAAAACTTCTCAAACAATGAATATGAGCCTGGAGAATATCATCTGTGAACCATGATCTCTAAGTTGTGGAATTTTCGTTTATGTTTTGCTAATGTTGCTTATTGAAACGATCCTAGTATTTCACTTGACATAGCTTGATTTTAATTTCGAAACACCGCTCTACCTGCAGAAATTGTTCCTTTCTGGAGCAGTCATTGAAAAAACTTTTTTCCTCTGAGTCATCTCTTTTTTTGGTAAGAGTGATGAGCAACCATGATAATTTTATGTCGTTTATATATTTTTTCTCATCTGACGATTCTTTCTTTCTTTCACATAATGAGGGAGGAGCCATCGGAATTTACATCAACTGGGATTGCGATTTCGACTGGAATCCAGATTATTGCAAACCGAAATACTCGTTTGTGCGCTTGCATGAGAAGGATGCAAAAATTTCACCAGGATACAATTATCGGTAAGTCAAATCACCCATTAAGGGAACACGTTACTACCAACTGTATTTATTCATAGATAATATGCGGATAAACAAGCTATGCTTTGCAAGACCCACTAAAATGCTCATCGTGTCGGATGGTAACAAATATCATTATTGTCAAACGTGAAAAACATACTTGTCCCGTGGGCATCTATTGATTTCTTGAAACAGTCAGTGGTTCCAGATTGTACCATGTGAGTAGGAAAACTGTTCCACAATTACACTGCCAACGGAAAATGCATATTTGCGGCAGTTCAACCTGATATTCTGTTGGTAAAGTTGAGATTGGTGACCACGCAGATGTGTGTTCTGGGAAAGATGAAACAAACGACTGCAAGAATGATTTGTTTGATTAAGCACTGTCCAAATGAAGATTAGCGCTTCTCGTTGCCGTCTGTACTGAGCCGAATGCAAATTCAATATTTTAAGTCTAATTTCGTATGGATAATTAGAATGTCCCAGGACGAGTTTTGTCTCTCTGCGCTGTGGAGTTTCCAATAGCTGAGTATCTTTTTTTAACCTAGGATCCCATGCCGCTATAGCATATTCGATATGAGGACAGATGTAGGTTGAAATCAATTTGCAGACAATGTTGAGGTCAAACGAACCTAGGACTCTTCTAAAGAGACCCAAGTTGCTTTCAGCTTTGCTGGCAGGGAGTCGACATTGCACTGACTTACCTAAGTCGCTCGTCTTCAGTTGCTGTGTCTATTATCGTGTGTGACATGGGGAACATGTTGTTATCAGATAATCTGATGCACAAATTAGTTGCTTTATAATCATCTTAGTCGCCTCCTTTTTAGTTCAAATCCCAAAACTTATTCATGTGCTTTATGTGCAAAATATTTACGGAGCGTAATATTAGTCGCTGAACTGTGAATAATTTCAAATATACTCAATAGCACATTTGCCACCTGAAACGGCTTTAGCGATGTCTTATCTGAAGTTTGTTCTTTTTGTGCGGCGGGCTCCACCGGTTTACTGTTTACTCAAATCCCGCCAGTGCATGCGCGTCGACAGACAAGAGGCGAGATCGCTGCAGAGTGTTATCCAGTCACGTTCCAACCTTTCGAATGCTGTAGAACGTACGCAATCCACCTTTACAGTTGGCAGCTAGGTTTTCACTTGACCGCATTGTTGCCGATCCCAAGTTGGTTAGAAGTGAACTCAATTTATTACATCTTCTACAAATTAGGATCTACTTCCTGGACGCGATGTAATGGTTATTCTTCAATAAGCTTCAGGATTCTCTTGTCTCCATGCCGAAATTTCTCACTGAAAACTGTAGAAAATGTTTCATTGCTTATAGTTCCTTTATCATTGAATAAACAAGAATGGTTTTTGTGAGGTTATTCTGTTGCCCATATTCTACCCACAGGTAGTGACTGGATGACTCAAAACGATTGAATTCAAAACAAACAAAAAAATTGTTTGCTACATTTGCTATGAACCACCCTGAAATTCGAAAGACTTCAAGTAATGAATTCTGGTCACGCGTCTTCAAAATTGATCACTTTTGTTTCGTACACAAAAACATTCCTCGATCGATCTTGTATTGTTCCACGAAAACTGTTTCGTTTTCATTTTTACAATTACCTGCGTTCAAAAGTCGATGTAATCCAACTCACTATTGCTAATCTTATCATTATTGTATTGTTTGTATTGTCGCTCTCGCCGAGGGATGACTGTCCAAAGATTTCAATAAAAATCGTTGCCTTTCACAGATATGCGCAGTATTATTACGTTGATGGCAAGCTTCATCGGGACCTGTACAAAGTGTACGGAATTCGTTTTTTAATCCAGGCTCGTGGGCAAGCTGGGAAATTCCATATGTTACCATTCACATTGGCCCTCGGTTCGGGTATTGGCTGGGTCGGTTTGGTGAGTTCAAGCAGAACTTTGCTGAATTTTCTACTTTCATTTATTCTATTAGAAGTGAGTCAGGGCGCAATGCAGAATCCGTTAACAATGTGAGAGGCAGTGTATGTAATTCAAAAATATAATTGTTTAAAAATTGGTTAGCCTTACATATGCCATAGAGTAGAAGTAAGATAGCCAGTCATACACGAGAAATATGTCACAATCTTGTTCGCTGTTTGTGATATGTATATAACTGATTAAACGACCGTTTTGTTAAATTGTTGTCTAACTTTGTTTGATTATATCCAGGGTTCATGAATTCTAAACATTGACACCAAGAGATTAAGGATTCGTGCTTCCAGTCTCTCTGCACGTGAAAACGGAAATTGTGATTCAAAGTGTCGATTTATCATGCACTCATGGAGGTGGAATCCGGTTCTTTTAATACTGTTCATACCGTTTGAACCAATTCTTCAGCAGCTCATTTCTTGTTAGAGCAAATTCTCGTCGATAACTGTAGATCGTCTGCCAATACACAGATTGTAAGATGTCAAGAAGATGGATAGTGAGCCTTAATGCACACCACTAGTCACCGCGATAGGGTTAGAGTGGGTGCTATCAACCTTTACAAGAACCAAGTGATCAGTTCGATGACTTTCTATTTGGGTGAGTAATTTTGCTACAATTTCGTGTACTTATCTTCTGTATGAGTAAATTAAATGGTGTTAATGTCCTTACGCCCCCGGTTGTTCGCGCCTTACCAACCACGCACTTGTATTTTTAATCAGGCCTCTGTGATCTGTGATATTATTCTGACCAAAATAGTCAAAGCCCGTGCGTTCTACGACGAAAGGACAACCGAGACTGTTTCCAAGGAAGAAGAGGCCGAGTTCATTCGCAAATTGCTCTTGGATAAAATGAACAAGACGACAGAAAAGAAGTAACCGTGCGTTTTTTTCCCGTTTGGATTCTGTGATCTGAGTTTCTAAATTGATTTCTGAGCAATATCTTTCACTTTGACCTTGAACCATGACTTTTACTTAACATTCTCAGAAAATTTGTGTACCCTATTTTGCACCGCGATTTCGTTACAAATGCGTTTCTTATGTTGACGATCATTTGAAGTTCAATAAATTAAATAAACGCACCGTGCTACTATGAAATGTTTTTTTACTGGCGTCAGAAAGGACTGTCTCTGTTACTCAAGGGTAGAGTCTATAAAGCGACAGTTCTTGCTGTGTTACTGTATGGGGGCGAAACTTGGACCGTAAAGAGCACATTCGGCGTCTCCAAGTATTTGACAACCGATGTCTCCGTAACATTCCAGGGGTTAGCTGTTACAATCACATACGCACCGATGCTCTCCGAAATAAGTTGTTCGGTAGTAATGTTGATATAGAGAAGCAAATCAACCTGCATAGGTTACGCTGGTTGGGTCACGTTTTACGGATGCCGGACCACCGACTTCTGAAACAGATTCTTTTTTGCGACGCCACATCCTGATTGGCATAAATCTCGGGGAGGCCAAACCGTCACATGGCATAGGCAGTTAAAAACCCTCACTAGTAAGAGGAGGAGAAGAGAAGTTCTTTACTCTTTCGTTAAAACGAATTTTCAGTTAATCAAAATAGTTGAAACACAGAATTTCAATACGAATAAGGGGGACGTCAAACTTTGATGGGAAAATTTGAGATTGCCAGTCACATTCAAAATCAAAACAGTTTCGGTTCCGTCTTCAAGCATGTATGAGTTTTCAATCGCATTTTTCTGACCGGCGCAGCAAATTCCCCATCCTTCGAAAAATAAAAATATTGCGCAGCGTTTAAAGCGTGCGGGGCATCAAACGTCCTTTGTTTACATGTTCATGACATGTTAAAACGTTTCAAAAACGAAAAGGTTCCGTGTTGACTGAAAAAATAAAAACGCATGAAAACATTAATTTCGAGCTAGGCCGATTCAAAGGCCCCGCTCCAAAGTCGGCGCAGCGCGTCTTCCTGGCTGGTGTCCCCGCGAACAGATATCGCAATGGCTAATTACGCTTCAGGATATGTTTCGAAGCCGTGTTCAATGGCGGTTTTGCACTAAGCATCTTCTTGGAGTGTTTGCTTAACCTTGTATGTTGTCAAGCGGAGTGACGAGAAAAGCTTGTTATGATGCATGGCAGTGAAAGCCGCAAGGAAGCTGCCATGCTGGTGTCGCTCTACTAGTTCACGAAACTTGTTTGAATGCCTGTTTCATTCGAGGTGTAGGCACCTCTTCCAAGTTTGTTTGTGCTTACTCTTCTATGAAATCCGTAGCTATTTAAGTCCCACCCTTCCCCATCTTTTAGGATTTTACTTTTTCATGGTTGTGTGGCAGTTAAGCATTCGGTACGTGCTACCGGTGTAATGCTGTCTGTGATGATGATGGATAGTGCATTTGAAGCCCAGTATTTGTGGGTAAATTGTTTAATCATTTCAGTTTAAGTATTCAAACTTGTGAAAATGCTTTAGATTCCGTCTTTTCTGACGATGTGTAGTGGTCAGGCGATAGACCCGCTGGAGGCTGCTGTTCTGATTTGTCTCCCCGTGATGTTATTTTCTCAACCGTTGAAAGGGAGTTGTTTATCCGAATCTTATAATTAAGGTGTGACGACGTACGCTGATAAAATCACAGCAGACAAAAGAAGTTCTGGTGCTTTGATGGGATGTTTGTGATACGTTTTGTTGTATCAGTTCAATTCAACTTGTTAGCTCGGGGATACCGCTTGAATTGCGATCAATAACGATGGTCGGGAGACGTAGAAAATCAATTGTGACGTGTTGAAAAGCCACAGCTTTTAATAGAATAAAGTAAAAGATAACAGAAATGAAATCTGTATGCAATAAAATCGTGTAGAGACGCTAGTCCGCTACGCAGCCCCCAACCAGTGAGGCTTCAAAATAGCACCCGTTCTAGGCACGATCGGCAAAACTCGCTAACCAGAGTTCAGGGGCGGAATAAATGGAAATTTTAAAATATTCTCGTTCACTCCATTAACAGATTACAGTGTGTCAGGATGTTTGGTATTTCGATGCCACTCAAGCGACGAAGTATCTGCTTCGCATGTTAAATGTCGTGTAATCTGTCAGAAAAATGGAATCGGCGAACAGTTCCTGTGGTAGACTCAATTTCCTCATTTCTATTCGCTGGGTTTTACCTCTATAAAATTCGGTTGTTTTGTCTCTCAACCCACTTGGACTTCTATAAATGCTGGTTTGATTCTGTCTCTGGATATCAGATATCGATGGCGTAAAACTTGGTCCACACTTGATTACTTTAAATAGGCCGTCGTTTAGTAATGCGCAATTCAATGTTCGACGAAGGTTCTCACAACAGTCTCTGAGGTTATCTCTTGGATTGGAACTGCCACCGACTGTATCCAGTTTGATGGCGGTAAAGGCTCTACTATGTCAATGTTAACATGACTAAAGCGAGTGCTTGTATCGTCGCAAGTACCAATTGGTGCTGGATTTTGGCACCTTAGGAAGAAAAACAGGTTTTTGCCATCTCTCTTACCTCCTTGTTCATACCTGGTCATACGAAACGCTCCGCAATCAGTTTTGCGTGTCGCGGATACCAGGCTGTGACATTATGTATAGACTCAAACATGATTCTTCTATACGCTGGTGGTACAATGGGTCGTGGAATACCTGTCGTCATGTCACAAACTATGGTATCGTTGATCCGTCTAAAGACAAACTATTGGTGTTCAAATTGACACTCGACCGATTTTTGAGGAAATTTTCATCTTGTCTCTGGATTTTAGCCAGTTCAAATAGATCAACCGTTGAATTGATGCTGACTGTATTAATGGCGGATCTAAACAATACGTCGGTCACTTCATTTTTGAATCCAGGAAGATAGTTAATTCTCGATGTGAATGGCGAGATATAATTTAGTCGTCGAATTTCACGTGGATTGTACTTATCTGGGTTGGATGAATGCGCCTATGTCACCAGTTTATGATGCGTCGAGTTAGCTCCAGATAGTCCGGTGTATTTCGCGGGATGTCCGAATTTCACAGCAGCTAAGTGTCTCCAACAGATGACCATAATTTGAACGAATCCTGTAATAAATGCATGCAGTCATAAAGCTGGTCATTTCCGTAGCTTTGATTGATTTATTTAGATCAGTCATCCGAATGTTGAATGTGCGTGTCCTGATTAATAATGACCGTTCAGCCCTGGTGCAGTTCAAGGATAAAATACCTTTATCATGCGTCAAAAATAGCATCTACAGAATCAAATGTAAGCGTCGTCCTAGTGTTTACATAGCGCAATTTTGCAGGGAACTTCAAGCGATATTCAAAGAACACGGAAAGCTTGTCAAAAGACAGACCCTAGATACGAGGGAATCTCAATCCCTAATTCGTGATTCAGCTTTGGCGGAGCATGCATTAGATACCGGTTGAAGCGTCGATTTAGAAACTGTCGATGTATTAAGTCGCAGTATTAAACCGTATGACGAACGCCTACATGAAGAGGTTGTCTAATTTGCCGAAGCAGGTCGATTTGCGGTTAGTAAGATGGATGGAGCTAGATCTCCACAACTTGATGCCCAGCGCTGATGCGAGAGTAAGTAGCTATTGTACATCTTATACTTAGAAGTTAAATAGATTTTTTTCAAAATTGTTCAATCTTAACCGCATCACCTATGCACATTTACAAATCTGAGTGACCGTTTCAACCTTCCTTAGCCGTGTTCACTTGTATCAGATTGACACCTCCATGCCTGCTATTGGTTGCTTAAGTGTAATGTTAAATCATCGGTGTTTGGTAGAATGCTACTAAGTTAGTTTCCCTGTACTGACTATCCTCTTTGGTTCAAAGAAGCTTTTGTGTCAGAAGCGAAACGCTACCCAAATCTGCTCTAATCGATTGCACTCAACTTTCTTTGCATCAACGCATAATAGTTTGACCTAAGTTTTAATGTTTACAACCGCTGTTCCATCAGAATGGCACACAAAATTTGTTCAGTTTACAACCGTTTCGGTGCACCCTGTATCCGCTTGGTGCGTATGCTGTAGCTTGCTCATGTCTATTTAGTTCCGTATGAGCTGTGTCTTGACCTGACCTAGTTTGGTTTCGGTACGCACCATCAGTGCTTCTCGGGTGAACTGGTACAAATCGATTGGTGTAAGCTTTCGTTCGTGAACTTGTGAACATGAAACTGATGTTTTTGTTGCAAATGTTGTTATTATGCGCTAAATTTGTATGGTATCAGGTTAAACGTGATGGTCTTTGTTGTTGCAAGGTGCACGCTGAAACAATCAGTTCAAGCCGATCACGTATTGATATCAAGCAAGTAAATCAATGCATATGCCATAGAGCCAGTGAATTAACTAGTTGGCTACATAATTTCAAAATGTATGTAATAATATCCTAGTGGTTGTTTCGGTGTGCAATCACAAGCCGTACATGATAAACATTTAAATTTAGGCTCTTGATTGATACTGTCGTAATCATCTTTGTACTTATTCAACATTTCCGCTCTGATTTAATGATTACATTGCAACAGAAATAATACGCCTCATAGTAATGAGATTATGTTGTCCTCAATTATTCAAAACCAACTTTTAACAGAAGATTTGAAGCAAATTGATCAACGACCTTCGAGGTAGGGACATTCTGAGTGACAATATTATATTATGATTCAACTGGGCAATCAATGAAGATTGCCACTTTAGTTGACTGTTGTGGAGTGGGTTGGAATTATCACTGTCATTAAAGTTAAGTGTTGTTTTAAAACAGTTTCTTCGATATATCCATAAATGATACGATGGAATGATGAAGTAGTAGAGATGATAGTTGTTGCGTTTTATCAATCGATGCGTTCTTGTTAACCCAAAATTGAGGAAAAGAGAAACAAGCTGGAATGCAGCGTTTGAGCAGAAGTCCAATATGTCTTGGCCGTTGGCATGGTTTTTATTTAGATTACAATAAAAAACCAACGTGAGCAAATGTAAATTACGGGGTCTAAAACAAGCGGGTTGCCAGCATGTAGAACGTAGATCATGTATGTCAAAACAATCAGAGTTAATTAGCTTGGTAAAACACGACTCACTCGTGTGGGTCGTGTAGAGAACGAAAACTATGTGCCGATGTATTATGGTGCTCACATCCCCATCCCTTACACATCACTACCGGTTTCTGGCTGTTTGCCGTCATCAGGTGGAGACAGTAACATCAGGTTCAGTGAGCCTTGAAACAGTGGAAAAACGGTAAACAAAGTTATATTTGTATACCACTGTTATATAGGGTTCTTACAAAGAACCACGATGTTCAAATACATAATCACAAAGTGATTCCTGGCGAAGCGCTCGAGGCGCATATGAAAGACCAAAGTATTGTGGTGCTCACATCCCCATCCCTCACACACCACTACCGGTTTCAGGCTGTTTGCCATCGTCAGGTGGAGACAGTAAGTTCAGGTTCAGTGAGCCTTGAAACAGTGGAAAAACGGTAAACAAAGTTATATATGTATGCCACTGTTATATAGGGTTCTTACAAAGAACCACGATGTTCAAATACAGAATCACAAAGTGATTCCTGGCTGTTATATTCACAAGTAAGCACAAAGCACTTATTCCCGAAAGAACAGCAAGAACAAACGACCGGACTTGTGAACGAAACCAGTGTTATATTATTGATCGACAAAGTTCAAAAGCGTGGCGCGTGAGTGATCGATCGGAAATCAATAAGTCAACGCACACAGCGGACAGGTCTATGCAGCGTAGACACAACACCACTCTCCCCTTTACTGTTCGAGCCAATCCGCCACGCTTGGTAGTGGTCGACGGGTTTACGTACCCTGAGCGTTCTTCGCAATTGGCTATACCCTCCAGCTTGTGGTTGCTGCGTTGCTCTGTCACATACGGGCAGTTGTAATGGCCGATCCCCGGAAGCACTATAGACGCGTCTGGCATTAACTTTTGTACCATCCTCTAATTCGTAAGTGCCGGGTGTACACACAGTTTTTATTTTCGTGGGTGCTTTGAAAGCGCTCTCCCCCTTGAACCAATTTTGTTTTTTAACGCGCACAGTTGAACCAGGTTGGAGTGTTTGCCCATGCCGCCTGTATTTGTTTTGATAACATTGTCGACGAAGCTGCTCGTCATTATTGATTCTCTGCGCCGGTCGAAATGCGGCATTTAACTTCGTACGAACTTGTCTCCCAAACGTAAGCTCACTGTGAGTTTTTCCTGTGGCCGTATGTGGTGTCGTTCGGTATGTTGATGAAGCCAGAATTAGTGCGTCCTCCCACGAATCACCTTGCAACTGTATGGCTTGTACGGACTCCTTCAGTGTTCTGTTAAGGCGCTCAACCATTCCGTTCGCTGCTGGATTGTAAGGCACTGGTGAAGTGTGCTTGATGCCATTGAAGCGGAGAAATTCTGTAAACTCGTTGCTACGAAATTGTGGACTGTTATCCGTAACTAATTCCTCGGGTAATCCGAATATCGCGAAAAAATACTGCAACCACTTGATCACGGTTTTTGACGTCACCTCATCACAAAGTAGTGCCTCAGGCCATTTGGTGTAGAAGCAAGTTGTAACAAGCATGTTTCTTTTAGATGACGGAGCTCGCATAAAAGGGCCCATGATGTCAATGGCTATTTTTGCCCAAGGGTGCATAGGATAGTCAATCGGTTGGATGGGGGGTTGTATTGGTATGGCGCATTTATCAGCGTGTTGACAGCATGCACACTGACGAACAGCAGCTTCAATTGAGGCATTCAGTCTTGGCCACCAATAGTATTCACGAATACGTGATTTAGTTCGTACAATTCCGGGATGTCCTTCGTGGCTACATGCAATCACTGTTGGTATTAAATTTTCCGGAACAACGATACGGTTGCCTCTTGTGGTACAATGATCCACGAGAGACAATTCGTGTCTCACAGCATAGAACGGATTCAACTCAACAGGAATAGGCTTCTTACTTGGCCGAGCAGTCTGGAGGTATCCGCGAAGCCTTTGTAGTAAACTATCTTTTTCGGTATGATCATTTATCAATCTCTGTGTTATAGCTCCCAGATGGTTAACCTCCAAATTAGCAATCAGTGTCACCTCGGTTAGATCTTCATTTTCATCAACATTTTCCATTGGTTAACGAGACAAAGCATCCGGGACGCGGTTTTGTGATCCAGGAATATATTTTACTTCAAAGTCGTAAGCTAACAATCTGGAATACCAGCGACTGATTCGAATGGGCTTCTGCCCTTTATTCCCGCGGCATAACAGGGTTGTCAGTGCTGTATGGTCAGTTCGCAGTGTGAAACGACGGCCGAAAAGGTAAATATGCCAACGTTCACAGGCCCAAAGGCAAGCCAGTGCTTCCTTTTCTCCCGCGGAATAGTTTCTCTCGGTTTTCGATAAGGTACGTGATGCATAGGCAATAACTTTTTCAGTCCCCTGCTGCATCTGTGACAGAACTGCTCCAAGCCCAACATCTGACGCGTCAGTTGTAACAAACGTCGGGCAACCCTCATCAAAAATAGACACTGTGGGAGATAAGGACACCATCCGGCGGATCTGATTATATGCATCGTCCTGAGCTGACTTCCATTCGAATGCTACGTCACGTCTGGTGAGCCGACGTAGGGGCTCTGTGATTGTGGCAAAATTATGTAAATGTCGAAGGTAATAGGAACACAATCCTAGAAAATGTTTGATCTGTTCACTGTCCTGTGGTTTCGGGCATTGCAGTATTGCCTGTGTGTTTTTAACATTCGGCCGAACGCCTGTGGATGAAATTAAATGACCCAAAAATTCGACTTCTTGAGCATAATATTGGCATTTCTGAATGTTCAGACGTAGGTTCAAAGAATTGAGGCGATGCAACACTGTATTAAGATTAATTTCATGCTCTTCCAAAGATGATCCGAAAACACAGATATCATCCATATAGGCAATGCAGCCGGGTATGTCGGACAATGCTAATTTGATAAATTTCTGCCAGGCTGCTGGAGCGCTGTTAAGACCCATAGGCAGAACTTTGTACTGATACAATCTATTAGGTGTAAGAAAGGCTATCAGTGGTCTAGATTCGTCTGTCAAAGGCATGTGAAAATATGCACTCCGGATGTCCAGTTTTGAGAAGATTCTTGCTCCTGAGAGCTTCACAATCAATTCATCAGCTGTAGGAAGTGGAAATTTTTCCCCAATGACATATTTATTAAGCATCCTTAAGTCAGTGCATATGCGAATGGTTCCGTCTTTCTTCCAAACCGCTACCAAGGGATGCACCCATTAAGAACATTGTATGGGTTCAATCAAATCATCTGCAACCCTCTTGCTCAACGCATCACAAACGGAACTGCGTTTTGTCAAAGGACTGGGCCGTGGCTGAGATATAGCAAAAGGTCGAGCATCAGACCGTAGATTTATCCTGTGCTTGCAGTTCGGGATTCGTCCCAATTCATCCCGAAACAAGTTAGGGAAACGAGGTTCCAGTTTATCAATACACACCGCAGCAATCGTCATTCTTTCAATAGAAGGGGTCACTTGCAGCGATACCATAGCATTTCGACAAATTAACGGTTTGCTGTTAGTGTGCGACACGTAAACGGCAACAACGGATTTAAACTCCCTTTCCAGAAATAAGGGCACGTTGAGAAATCCCAGAATGGGCACAGGGTTTTTCGAGTAACTTCCAAAAACATAATTCGATGGTTGAATAGGGAATGACTGTAAATGCGTACAATAAAACTCGTACGGAAACGATTGTTATTGGACAAGCTGAATCTAATTCCATAGGCAAAGTTATCATTCTGTCACCCAAGCAAAAATGTACTGTACGGATATCAGAAGAAGGTAATTTGGGTTCAATTGCAGAGCATGTAGTAAGTTCGTGACTAGAAATGCCATAAATATGTTCAGCTTCCGATGTTGCTGTATTAGAATCGACCATGTCTGTGTCACTTGTATCAACTTGAGAAACTGTTTGAGACCGACATACACGAGCAAAGTGACCGAGCTTACCACATTTGTTACACTTGCCTTTGCGAGCTTGGCAATATGGACTGTTCGCTAAATGTTGGTTACTCCCACAACGGAAACAGCTCATGGCCGATGATTTCGAACGTTGGGCAGAAGCTGGCTTCACATGTGATATCTCAGAACTTGCATGAAAGAACGATTTATTCTGCTCCATGATATCAGTGCGGCACCGAGCAATCTCACGAACACGTTCCCAAGTAATTTTATTTGCATCCTCGGATAGAAGAGTTTCCCGGAGTCTGGCGTCCGATAGGCCGGAAATGAATTGTTGTATTAGAAAGGTTTCTTCTACCTTCTTCGCGGGAACTGCATTGAATTCGCAAAGGCGGACTGCCGGGATCAACCGCGAAATATACGCATCTAATGATTCCGCAGGTTCCTGTCGAATTCGGGAAAATTTATACCGTGTGACAAACAAATTCACTCGGGAACCCCAATATTTATCCAGTGCAGTGAACACTTCGTTGATCGTTGCTTTGGTTCTCAGATTCTGGGCTTCGAAAAATCGTTGACCTTCACGTCCAAGGTATTAACGTAAGAAGACGATCTCTTGTTCCCAGGTCATCTTGATAGTTGGATTGAAAATTGTTATCATGTTAAGATAATCCTTGAAAGATAGTTTGAAATTCTGCCACTCTTCAGCAGTTGGACGAGCAATAGTCAATAGTCAATAGTATATTATGGTACAAAAGCTATGAGCTTAAAATATAACCATAGGATAGTCAGTACAGGGGGTCGGGTGGAGCAGTACGATCATCCCAAAGCGGATCGGGAGCACGAGCTGAGCATGTCACAGGTTCAGTGAATCGCGACGCCAGTTGTTATATTCACAAGTAAGCACAAAGCACTTATTCCCAAAAGAACAGCAAGAACAAACGACCGGACTTGTGAACAAAACCAGTGTTATAATATTGATCGACAAAGTTCAAAAGCGTGGCGCGTGGGTGATCGATCGGAAATCAATAAGTCAACGCACACAGCGGACAGGTCTATGCAGCGTAGACACAACACTGGCGAAGCGCTCGAGGCGCATATAAAAAACCAACGAATTGTGGTGCTCACATTCCCATCCCTTACACACCACTACCGGTTTCTGGCTGTTTGTTTCAGGTTCAGTGAGCCTTGAAACAGTGGAAAATCGGTAAACAAAGTTAGACTTGAATGCCACTGTTATATAGGGTTATTACAAAGAACCACAATGCTCAAATACAGAATCACAAAGTGATTCCTGGCGAAGCGATCGAGGCGCATATAAAAGACCAATGTATTGTGGTGCTCACATCGCCATCCCTAACTACGGGAGTTTGATAACAGTGTAAATTAAGACTCGTGATTTGAACGTAGCGACAGGAACGGGAGTTAGTCAACATGGTTAAACACGAAAACAATGTTTTGGTTCTTCTTTCACCCAACACCTTTCCTTGTTGAAATTTCGTACGTCCGCTTACTGGTTGCAATTGCATTCTCTCAATCGGTCGCCATAATCATTGTGATCGTTTGAGATTCGTCGTTTTTTTAAATTTGAATTGATGTTGTTGTAAGCATTGGCAACCCGAAAGTGTCAAGGAGAATATCCAACGGGATACTCGTGGTCATAGGGGATCCAGCCGACAGCATGCTTGTTATGGTAGCACGTAGCTTACGACCCGAGTGACTCTGCTGGTGAAAGTTCATTTGGTAACCCCCCATGCGGTGTTATGAGATAGACCAAAAAGTAACGTTGAATTATTTTCGATGGCCTCCTCTTTGCCACGCGCTTTTTTACAGGGCCTGTTTAAATATTTACACAAAACTCTCAGTTTGTCTATTTGCTTGTGGATGATGCATTGGTGAGCGTATATGTTCGATCTTTTGGGCACGACAGGAGAGTTCGAACCATGTGGATGTAAATTGGGTACAGCTCTCCGTAACTATCGTTCTCGGAAGACCGTACTGGTTGAGAATTCCTTTTAGTGCGTTAATCTTTACCGTGGTAGTTTGTGGATTCACTTGAGTGGTTTCTAGTCACATTGAATGCGCGTCAACGATTGCCAGAAACATCGTGCCGTCGACCGGGCCAGTGAAGTCTATGTGAATTCGTTCCCAGGTTTTTGTTTTATTCAGCCAAGGGACTGATGTTTGTCGTGGCATAGACTTGGCCGTTTGTTAACAACTCGGGTAACAATCGACCAACTTCTGGATATCCGAAGCAATGTCGGGCCAATGCACGTGAGATATCAACGTGGCATACTTTTGTTCAATTCCCGTGTGTCCACAATGTAGATACCTCAGGACTCTGGACCGAAGAGAAAAAGAATTATGACGCGATTAGAAAACATGAGCAGTCATCAACAATGAAGAGACACGTGACTCGTCTCTAGAGGGTCAGTAATGGACCATCCCGAATGGTGCTTGGCCAACGCGTCAACGTGTAATGCATAGTTTTCCGTAGTACGGGATCCGATTGTGTTTTGTGCGTGATCTCTGCCGCTGTGACAGGCAGCGCTTTGATCGTATCCCACAGTTTTCGGCTGATCTTTTGATTAGTGAGGCTGTCGATTACAATATCGTCATTTAAGACCTTCGTATTCACGATTGTAGGGATCGTACAATCTGTTCGGCAGGTTGGTTTTCATCGTCTGGGTTTTATTTGGCGGAAGGTTTAGATTGTGTCGTTCGCTGGTCCACACGAAGACAGAGAGATATGAGATTTGGTTCTCATTGTCGAGTCAGCCATCCAGATTATTGCTTGTGATTGCTCGGAGTGGCATTAACGGTAGATTTCGTTGAAAAGCCATCTTCAAGGCCGAATCTTCGGCATTACATTTGACGATTACTTCCTTGTTGGCATTGTCGATGGAAATGCCATGTTGCACAACCCCCGCAGGACTTGAGAGTCTCTGATACTACTGAGGATTGGAAGGAATCTGACGCAGATTTTGGCTTCGCGGATAAATTTTTAGCTGAGTAGTGCCTCTGTTAATGGACAGCGTAAATGGCGATAAATCCATAATTATTCGATTGCACCATGGCGGAATCTTGCTGTGTATGCATCAGCCGTTGATTCTTGTCTTTAATTGCTTGGAGCATGATCAGTGGGTCTTGCTCAAGTCGATGCAGTAGTCTTGTGTGCACCTCAGCAAAACGTGGTGACTTCAGACTGCCGATAAAGACTGAGCACTTGAATTGATCATCCGTTAATGGCCGAAGTTTAAAGCGTTCGCATACTCGATTGACATTGCCGAGATTAGTCATTAAGTCTGTCGATTCGTCCATTATCAAGATGAAGCAGTTGTGTCGAATGTTGAACCGAGATGACTGATCTCCGAAGCATGGTCGCAGGGAATTGACTGTCACTTCGAAAGTACGCTAACGTGGATTGAGTGGAAGAATTATATTGCAATATTTGTTTAACTCTGCTGCACCCATTTTGCGTAGCAGTAGTCTGACCTTTGCGCTATCTTCCGTATCAATGAGGTCGACACGGAATATATCTTCATATTGCCGTAACAATGTGACGTTGGTCTCGGGATCGAAGTGGAACTCGCTGAGTGTCGTGGTCAGGGCATCAGCCGATAGAGGTTTGAATTCTATTGATGAGGTTTGTCCAAATTGCTTCACATCGAGTAGAAGTTCTACTAAGAGTCGTCCGAAGATAAATCACCTTTAATTGGCATGTTGAATTACCCCGTCGCCAAATTGTTATGATGAAGATAGGTGACGTAGTAGAGGCGATAGTTGTGGCGTTCTATCAATCGATACGTTTTTCTTAACTCAAAAGTGAGGAAAACAGAACCAAGCCGGAATGGAACGTTTGAGCAGAAGCCCAATGTGTCTTGGCCGTTGACATGGTTTTTATTTAGAGTATAATAAAAAACCAGTGTGAGAAAATGTAAATTACGGGCCAAAATCAAGCGGGTTTTCAGCATGTAGAATGTAGATCATGTATGCCGAATCAATCAGAGTTAATTAGCTTGGTTGAACACGACTCACTCATGTAGATCGAGTCCCTAGGGAAACAATTGGAGTTTAAACCCATTATCATCAACATAAAAGCTCATTTGTCGGCATTTCCACCACACGTCCAGCGTCATGCTGTTTGCACTAATGAGGCAACGACAGTACTGTCAAGATGAGCATGCGCTTGGAACACTGCAAGAATGGTAATCAAGTTGCGCTTGTATGCTACTGCAGGATAAGCTTGGTGGGACCAACCTGTTAAATCACCTATGCCAAAACACATGTTGATACGGTTGAAACCCGTAATCGTGAACTAAAATACTCATTTGCATGCATTTCCATCACACACACACACCGCGACCGGTTTGGTTCTGCTTGTACTCATCAGGAAGCGACAGTGCGATCAGGATCTGCGTGCGCTGGAAACAGTGGAAGATTGGAAAGCAAGATGCTTTTGTATGCCACTGCTGGTTAAGGTTGAAATGATGACCCTGTTCAATCATATGTGCTCAATGACACGTAGATAGTTTTGAAGCCAATGAAGATGTTAAAAATGCTAATTTGCATTTATTTCCATCACACACGCACACACCTCATGACCGGCTTCCTACTAATCGCGATCGTCAGTTTGGGAGAGTAGGATGAGACTCCACATGCGCTTGAAACCGACGAAGAATGGAACACAATTTTTGCTTGTATGTCACTGTTGTATTTGGTTGGTACGACCAACCTGTTCAATCACATGTGTCCAAACACGTGTAGATAGTGTAGAACCCCACGATCATGAACAAAAATGCTAATTTGCGTGCATTTCCATCATACACACATAAACCACACGTCAGGTTTCGTGCGTTTAGCACTCATCCGATTGGGACATTAAAATCAAGATCCGCTTGTTAAAAGGTTTGAATACGGCTCATGATTTGAACGTAACGAAAACAATGTTGTACTTTCTCGTTCACCCAGCAATAAAGTCTACACATAAAGTCTACTCCTCTTTGCTACCATACTACAAATCTCGACTTGGTACTGTATTGTTTGTCATAACTTTTCGTACATTTATTATAAACAGAATCATTCGAAATACAAATTCATAGGCTATGTTATCCGTTGGAAATAAGCAATAAGTTATGCCTGAATTATTTAGCTAACGTTATTACTTAGTGTAGCATTAGGTCTCATATTCAATGTCTGCTCTCAAAGGCAGTTTAAATCACCAAGTTTGGCCCACATACAGTTAACAAGATAGGCTTATTTGGAATCTCTGCAATATAGCACTCATCGCTGAGACGGACGAATAATAAGGTTGAAATTCTGCACAATTTTTATATAACAATTCACCCTTTACTGGGTAAATCGTCCAATTGAACTCACCGTTGTCTTACCGACTTGACAACCCAAGGATTTCAATACGCTGTTCAATGATGTGACTAATTAGAGTTGGCAGTTGGAGAACAATTTAATTACCTACTCAGTTCTGACCATCAGACTTGGTCTGATGAAAATTTTGATCAAAAAGTCAACGTTATCCAACAAGTGCTCTAACCGATTACTTTCAAATTTATTTTAATGAGACGGTCTACTCGATCGACCCCAAACATCAGCCAAATAAATATGTACGGTTTTGCACAATTTTAGCCTTGTTGACTATAAATATCGCGGCATATCAAACATTCTCAAGCGATTTTCATGCTTTGGCTCTCGGGATTATTTCATCGAACATGTACGAGATGTAATTTATGAGTGCCCTACAACTGTTCACCTGGTCCGCCTTAGTGCTATGGGCCAGCCTCTTCTAGCATGCATTCATGGTAAATTTTAGGCAGAATTTGTTGGTTACTTCATGCCCGAAACAATTGGACAGGCTGTAGACTCTGCTTGGGCAATGCTGTCAGCAGTGGCACCTCATTTCATCAATCTAATCTGGGTTTTAGATTTTAAAAACTCCCGCAGTTCATATGGTCTAAGTAGAAAGAAAAACAAGTTTACAAATCTTATGAAAAGTCCATTCTACTGGCTCAGTTTTTATGCGCTCCAGCGGTACCTGTCATAAAATCAGCCAGACGTTCCACATGAAAAACCTAAATGAAGAATTATCGTATGCAGCCGCATCATATGCGAAGTGCAGTTACTGTTTTTGAATGACTGTGATAGCTCTATTTGAACACATTCTGGAAACCATAATAATGATCAGCAAATTTTATTGAATCGGTCAGAGTACAAATTTGGCAACGTTTCGCTTCTGACACAAAAGCTTCGTCAGACCTAAGTGTGTCAGTACGACAATTCATGAACAGCATCCAAGTAACTTTGCAGCTGTAAACAGTCCGCAGTAGACTTTATCAGCGTCCAATTTTTATATCGCCTGCGAAGAGGATCACCGTGTATGATAGCCTCGGTGGTAGGTCGTTGATGTAATCGAGAAGGATTAATTGCCCGAGGACGTAACCTTGCGGTACATCAATAGTGGAATCGTTAATATGCCCCGTTCATCTGCATGAATGCCTTGCGCTCAGAGCAATAACTGGCGAGCCATAAAGGGACTTATCCACTGATGGTCATCTGCTGTTGTATTTGAAAAAATCGAGCGTAATCAAATCGGTCAAAAGCCGTAGATATATCCGATAATAAGCGTGTATGCTAGCTCCTTCGTCAGCCGCTTGAGTTCTTTAATCACCATCAGTAAATCCGTCAAGCATGAGCAAGATTTATGGAAACCACACTGTGCAACATATTGTATATTTTGAAATTAAAGTTAATGAACAGTCTTCTCCGTCAGTATGTGCTATATAACTTTAGAAACCACAGAAAATTTGGTGCAAAAACGCTGTTTTGCAGGGGCTGAACGAGTGCCACTCATGTAGATGGTTAAAATAACCCAAGTCCTTCATTCCGTTGGCCTCACTCCTTTCAAAAATGTTTAAACAATTTACCCTGGGGTGTGCATTGCTGCTGATTGCAAGTTTTTTGTAAGGCAAGTGAGATCCCATCCACTCCCAGAGATTTTTTTGTTTTAAGCACAAATTCTGGTAGAATCGGTGAATCGATTACGACGTCGGTTATCTGTCGCGTCACACCTGATGTCAGTAAGACTTATGCCGATGTGATTTTTATCTTACTAAATACTTTTGCATAAAATTGAACGGGAGAATCAAATGTGTTCAATGCTAATGCCATAAACGAATCCTAAGTTAGCATAGGGAACACCGCTAATTTAACCCCGGATCGAGTATTAACAATCTGATATGACAATTTGCACTATTTTTAGTTCCAAAGAAAGAAAGTGATGTTTTTGACTACTCATCAGTATCAAAACCTTTAAAAATTCACAGAGTTGAATAAGATATGATTAAATGATAGTTACGTCGCTTCTCTTTATTTATGAATGCATTAGCTTGGTTTTGAATTTTGAAACATTTGTAGCCATGATGCATCGGTCCCGGTAATTCTGTGTTGAACACTGGCTTTGTCCCGCTGTTCAGCAAAAGGAAATTATTCATAGCTCAGAGTGTGGATGGTGTTCGACGGACTTGTGTATTTGTTGTTGGGCGTTTCGTCATCAGGCTAAATGAGACATCATCATCAAAACTACTTTCAATTCTCCTCGTAGTTGTAATTCTTTGTTTATTATAGTTTTTGTTCCTCCGGTCACGCTGGTTGGTCGAGTTCATGATGTACCTTCTCAGTAATCGGCTTCTCATTGGTCCATATGTTGCAACCGATTGAATATGCTGGTTAATTAAGTTATTTGTTGAGTGTCACGCTTTAAGGAATTCTTGCACTCATTGGACATTTTCCGGAGCTATCATTTTTGTGCGATCCTTGTCCAACTGATAACCGAATCAATCGATATGTATAGAGATTTTTTATTTGCGAGCATGTCTCCATACGGCCGACTGGTGTTCCTGTAGTCTTGCGCTCAGGTAGCGATCCGTTTTCCGGGCTGTGCAATGCGAGTCTGGATCACTGAAATTTATATGATTTTCATCGGAAGCCCCCATTGTTTCCATCAAAACAATGTAATCCACTTTTCTATTTCGTTTTGTTTGCTTTACAATTCTACAGGCGTTGCACACGTATTGAAAGAGCGGAACGAGGTGGTCGCTTCGACCCAGCGGAGGGTGATACTGAACATCTTGAACGGCCGTGGCTTCCGAAATTAAGACTAGGTCTAGAACAGATGTCTGTTGTAAAAATTTTTGTCATGTATATTCGAAAACATGAATATACAAGGGGATGCAGTTGAACAGTTCGCAAAATTTGTAGTCTAGTGATCGAGGTGGATGATCCACTCGGTTATACAGTTGAGGCAGATTGAAGTCTTCCATAATCAAAAAGTACCTGATTCTAGCTTCAAGTTGCAGATCGAGATCAGTGTCTGTAACTACCGTACTGCATAAACGTTCGTGGTGGTAAACAGCTTAATGCATGTGCGTTTCAACATAATTTCACGCTGTTTACTGGTTTTTTGGATAGATATGCACAACCCTAATTACCTCAGCAAAGCCTCATAAACAATTAATACTGGCAGTTGTTGTTGTTGGCATCCTTCGATCGATATCGACCATGGATGCACATCACAAGCGCAAGATGGTTTCATGATCCGCAGCTTGTATCACGACTGAACAGTCCGATTCGGGAGTGACAATTTCTTCCGCAGCGCTCACAGCGATATGCAGTACTAGGTCGAAGGGCGTCAGTTGCACTCCGACGGCGCGATCTGCGATCAAATATCGACAATAACCGGAAAATAACTGCGACAGTTTGGCATCCCGTCCAGTAGGTGTGATAACACCTTTTCCGCTCCGTGCGAAATTGAACCGGAGATGAGCACAGCATTATCAGTTCCAACGGTTTGATAATAAATTGATAAATATTCCATGCAGCTGAGAGGAACACATTGTTTACTTCTATGTTGCACATTGGTGTTCCGCAAAATTACGTGAACTTAGTTCGGCAATATATTCAATTAGTTCTGAACGCCTCATGTTGCACAATAGCGAAACAGCTAACATGTTACCGGCCCGTGTTGTTCGGTTTCGTAACTAGTGATTGATTGTTCAGACTAGAAATTTGAAAATTTAAGGAGTTTCTAACTCTAGCCTACGCTGACCACGTATGTCTTCTCTTCAACTGTTATACTTATACCCAAGTTACTTCGGACATAAAAATATGTCTCATATTGTGGTGATCACATCTCCATCACTTACACACCACGACCAGTTTCAGACTGTTAGCTGTCAACAGGTAAGACAGTAATATCCAGTTCAATTATCCTTGAAACATTAGTAAAGTGGTAAACCAAGGTATACTTGAAGGTCACGGTCGGATGAGATCATTACAACGAACGACTATTTTCAACTACAGAATCACAAAGTGATTCTTGGCTAAGCACTCAAGGCGATTACATACGACCATATATAGTGGTGCTCACACGCCATTTATAGCTTCTTACGGAATGCGCGTTGCACCTGCAATGTTCGAAGTTAGGGTACAGGATAGAGCTCTAGCAGAAGGTTAGTTGTAACATCAATGGTGAGAGAGTTACGTCAGGTTAATCGAGACTAAGTCACATTCCCCGTTCACAGGATAATAGCTCCGGCTTTGACCACATCAAACCCGCATTTCGCGCCAATTTATCGATTGCGTCCAGCTGCAACTTTGAGGTCACCATGAACAACATTAATCGCAATTATCCACAAATAACAACAACAAAACGCCGATTGGTCGAATGCATTTATCACGTATATGACAATGAACAAATATTTCCACATACATCTTATATAGACAAATCACCTAACCACAACTGTATCCTCAATATGTCTGCAGCGATTGTCATTTTAATCTGTTTCACCAATCGATTTCATGTTAACCGGTTCACTCCAAGAACTCATCTCCACTGATCTCGTTTGAGCGACCTTGACGAATTGCATATCGTTCGATAGCGGCTGACGTTGTCCACTTCATCATGCTTTTGTGGAGGATTTCGCTAAGAAACCCGAATTATTACGAGTTCGTGATTGTCATCGTCGGTCGTCTCCGTGCTTGATGCTCTTGCACTGGTCCGAAGTGCGGTGATCTGCATACCATCTGAAGCACATGATCAACACTCATCGCTAATGTTCTTCACACCTCTGCAATATAATTAATAGCATTAAACAGGAAAACAATGACACTTGATATTACTTATTTTGACACTTATAAGAAATGCATATAAGGGACTATGATCTAACACCGTAGCCCATGTCAACCGTGTAGGCTTGGAGCGAGGTGATCAACCTTTATTTAACTGAGATTGGTGGCGTTTGGACAACCGTTCATCACTTCCTACATCCCACGGTCAAGTATCCCGCTCCACAGCAGCTGTGGAATTTGTGTTGATGAAATACAGGGCATTGCTGGCTGTAACATATCGTTATTCACCGTCGACATAAAGATATGGGTTGTATCCGTAGTCCAGAAGAATGTTTGCTATTACAAAAAGATCCCGATACGCTTCACAATTGGTCGTTGAAGAACAAACTGCTATTTAAATTCAACAAATGCAGGCTCATGAAGTCGAGAAAGCAAGTAGATTTTGCATTTAAGATAGATTCGCATGTCCTTGATAAATGCCTCGATATATTCCAGTTTAAAAGCCTCACTTCAAACAACCACTACTTTTACAAAAGCATCGTGTGTCCTCAATCTACTCAAGCAGGTATTTGGGAAATTTCGTGTAAGATATTCGCAAGGATCATGAATACATACTTGAGACCAGTCATGGCATATTCATAGTCTCCGTGGCTCATGAATGATGTAAAACTTAAGCAGCGAATCTACCACCGCTAAACATAACTAATTCTCAGCATCCGAAACAAGTTTTACAAAGAACAGATAGCTGAACTGAATCTGTACGACTTTCCCTCTTAACGAATCAGATGAGTCCTTGTGCTAGGTTACAAGATATTTCCTACCCTAAACTATACTTTACAATGAAGGATACGCGAAACCATCATACCCAAGATTACACGCTAAATTGTAAATGTTAATTTCTACCGCTACTCACTCAACCAACGTGCATAAGTCTAAAACTAAATTATACTAGAATCCATATTTAAATGCATTTTTATCACACCCACCCACACAAGACGAGTTTCTTATTATTTGTTTTCCGAGTACTTATATGATGTGTAATGTAATTGTACTGTTTGTTTGTCTTGAACACTATCCTATGGTTGGTGTCAAGCTTAATGCTTTCTGGGCCATTAAACATCTTGAATTACCTTGAAATACACATTAAAGGTTTGCTTGGTCATGTATTCTATCTGTTATCTGATTAAACTTTGTTTGTGAATGGCATTTTCAATTTTTCATGGGTAACATCGTTTTACTGTTTGTTTTATTTTACGTGGCAAACACGCCATGGCATCATTGTCAGTAAACGGAAGGCGAAGGCGCCAAGATTTCTTCGTTACTGTTCTTGATGGTGACCTTTCCGACATTCTGCCTGCGTGGATAGCAGTTGTACTTAAAAAATACCGATTGATACGTTATTAGACCGAGATCTCGTCAGAGCTAATCTGGAGTTGCTTCTGTTGCTGTTATTTTCATTGAAACTGCGATCATAAGGTCTCGGTTACTGTTTAATATACCATCTGGTCACGGGGTTAGTTGGTCGTCACATCAATACAATATGAAGGAGATTACACATGCGTTGGTTTTTCAGTTAGCAAGTAAAATGGTATTATCATGAGTATTATTGAAATCACTTAGTAACACGTAGATGTCAACCTTCATAAAAGTTTAATAAATGATCACTTTCAATGGTCATTGCTGTAGTCTACCCATAAAAAGACGCTCGTTTCGCTTACAGAGGTGAGACCATAGCAAATACTTCAATTTGGTGATTACTTTTGCCATCTTATTTAAATTGTTCGTTCACTGTAATTCATGAAATTAGTTGTATAAAATCGTTTCTGTTAAAAGCAACAGCTAAACCATTCACGAATAATTGCACCGAATAACATTTTAACTGTTTCCCGCAATGAAACATTGGGGAACAAGGCCCATTCTACAAGCGATAGCATCGATTTTTGTCTCAAACAAGCATCAACTAAACAAATTGAGCTTGTTGCAACTGTTGGAAAAGGTGGCACGACCGACCTGTTCAATCCAATGTGCCCAAACACAACTAGATGGACTAAACTCAAAGGTTAGAACAAAATTGCTTCATCTGCATGCATTTCCATCCCATACACGCCCCACGACCGGTTTCGTGTTGTTTGCACTCATCACGATGGGACAGTGCGCTCGAAATGTGCATGACTTGAAACAGTGACCAAACGGTAAACAAGCTCTGAATTTGTAATATGCTGTTTGACAAGGTTGGCACGAACAAGCTGTTCAATCAATGGGACTCATGATGTTGTATTTCGCTGAACGCTTTCTAATCGGATCTAACATCTCACAAATGTTGCTAATATACCCTTGGTCGAACTCATCGTCATTGGTCTGTTTAACCCTTTAGTCTATATATTTTGGGTGAACCATAAAACCGAAGTTGATGAGTTTTTACTGATTTTGATTGCTCACACTTTTGTATTTCAGTTTTCTCTGTATTTAAATTATCAAGAACGGTTATTTGCTTCAGTCGTGTGTGACAAAATGTCCCAATTTATTTAAAGGAAAATGAGCAAAACAATCAAGTTACATCTGCATTTATTGATTTTTGATCTATGAAATTGCCGTGCCATGATGTGCGGTTTTTCGGTCCATCAGAAATCACCCCTGCGGTGGATCCATGGGGAGTTTCCTTTTAGCCAATCAGCATCAAATGAAAAATGGGGGTGAACGCCACATGGTTGTTAAGCTAACGAATCAGGTGTGTGCTCAACGAGAAGCGAATTCCTATTGGTACAACGCAAAATGGTTAACGCGTCAACACTCGAAATTACCTCCAGTTTTTGCATTTGATGTATTTCCATGTTCGATCTAAATCTTAGGTAAGCCACAACATGTGCTCACTATGTACCCCTTAATAACAATTTACAGCCGCCCTTTTACAGATAATGTTATAAGTTCGTACACAAAATCTGGAATAAATATATGGTATTGCTCATGTGAAAGGCAATAACGTAGACAGGATATATATATATATATATATATATATATATAAATATGCCTACTGCGTTATTCAAATGTCAACAACAATGTTCAGTCGTGGTTATTCACCAGGTCCGCATTTGTAACTTGTAACCGTTTTGTCTTCAAGCAGGATAACATTGTTAACAAACGCCTCTGACGAAACGCTCCTATCCGTTAAGCCAGATTCATTTTATCATTGCTCACGGGTTTTGTAGATGACTGATTGGTTGATTCCGAGCCCATATATCGTCTTGCGAGCTTTGTGAATGGTCTGTTGTTTGGTGTATTACAATATGTTGGTAGATGGCGAGATTTTTTACCTCGAAACTTTTAACATGCAATCGTTTGCTTGCTGGTGATGAAAGAAACAGTTTCCAGCTGTCGCATTTTATTGAAAATGTTATGGAACGATAACTGAGTACTGATAGTGAGCTTTCGAGGTTTCAATGTCTATGTAAGTTTGGTGCTATGATTGTTTAGCGAACTATACTTCGAAATGAATCCCCGGAAAGGAGCTGTTGATTACAAACTAACCGGTGAGAACCACAACAAGTTTAACCTGGTCCTATTCCGCCACGGAATGACAGAATTGCAAGAGAACACAATGCATTCTAATCGCATGGTAATAAGTGAATCCTGAAATTGCTACGACGTGCAGCGATTCAAACAGTTTAGGAAGCTTTGTACATTGTCCACGGACAATACAGAACAACATTTTTCTCGCGTGTATCACATTTAATGTTTATGTGTAGACGTAATTCAAAAGAATACAAACAGTGGGTAGAACCAAGAAACCGCTTTTGCATGCGTTTCCATCAAATACAAACACACACCACGACCGCTTTCCTACTGTTTGCACTCATTAGACAGAGACAATACGATCAGCACTCGCAGGCCTTGAAACAATGGAGGAACAGTAAACAAATTTCGATCTTGTAAGCTACTGTTCAACATGGTTGGCACGACATAGTTTAAACCGATGACTCCGATCTTGATTGACTTATATTTCGATACAACCTTATCTACCGGCCTCTGAAGGCCATTCATTTATCTAAAGCAAAGGGCTTAGACCTGGTTCATGCTTAGAATACAAGTGCCGAATATCATCTGTCGTTGAAAGGATGGATGATTTGTACTCAAGCTTCATGTGACATGGCCTATTCAATACAATTGACAACATTGGAAACTCTTTTGGAACTCGAGAATATTAGTCCAAATGCCTTGTGTTGCTCAATCAGACGCTCTTGAGCGCACCTTATCAAAGCAGAATATCGATTTAATGTTCAGATTTAGTTTGGATTTATACCGATATTATTATGATAACAGAATCGGTCAACATTTTTATGGAATTAACCCATTTAGGCGGTAAATTCTCTGTTGCACGGCGTTTGTACTTTATGCATTTTGTCCAGAAACTGTCTCAATTCTGTTACCAGTAAGCAACTACCAGAGCAAAATTACAATTGAGTCCACTTCATAGGAAATATACGCACTATTACAAGGGCAAAACAGTATGCATGATAATCTGCGAAATTTCACAATCTCTTGAAACAATAGATTTCATAACTCCTCGAATGGAGTTATTCATCTTCTGTCCTTTGTCTAAAAACTGGCCATTCCAAAAGTGTTTCGAAGTACCATCCTCTTATTCACCAATTGAATCACAGATTGCCATCCGAATGAAAATTGTGCAAGCTACCGAATGTTGGAGTGCAATCTCAGTTTACTTGCCAAAGAAAATAACATGACCTTGAGATGTCGAATGAGTAAAAGGATTTTGAAGAATCAAAAAGCTCGAGCTCAAAATTCTTAATTCAGAGATGCACATGTCGCACAGAAGCTTCATGTATAGAAAGAAAACATAAAATTTCCTGCGCTCAATTTTCCCGGATCATCTGATACCAGTCATTGACTATACTGTACACATTTGGTATCCAATGATTAGGAAAGATATCAACGAAATGCAGTGTGTCTATCATCGATCAACAAAGCTAGGGCTCGGTACGCATAGCAGACCATACGCAGAAATATAGCTTATCTAAATGTGTTCAACTTCACGCATCGACGAGAACTGATTGCTATATAAAATGCTCCATACACCTAATAATCCCATGTGAGAAGTTTTCCCACTTAGAGGCCCTCTAATTTTTCTTTTCCATGTTTATACGCTGGCGGTACCCCATTCTCACCTAATCGACAAGTTTATTCTCTGGAATATTTAGTGCAATAAACTTCAGTTAACATACATAAGCATAGTTACTGTATCCTTAATTAAAGTCCTGATTTTCCGAGTGTTAACTGCAATAGATACTATTTGACAGCTCATCTTGTTGGACAAGATTCACTATGCTGAAGCACACCTTAAAGGCCACGTGAAAAATCATCCTTCCAAGAACTTTCATACACTTGGCTGTGTTATACATACCAGTATGTAATGCGCGATAATATTTTCGCGAAGTTACATGGTATAATTATAGCATATAATATGTAGCACCTGGATATGTATTTTGCTTACATTCACTGCATTAGTTGCCATCTAATCCACAACTGTAACTTGCTTTATTTCTTTTGGTCTTCAATTACACACATTCTTGCAGAAATACTCTAAATAATCAAGCTTTAGTTAAGAGTGATTTTACACAGAGACAGTGAAGTCACTTTCTATGAAAAAAAAGTTTGCAATGAATCGGTTAGAGCAGGTTATTTGGTAACGTTTCTCTTCTGAGCACAGAAGCTTCATCAGACCAAGGGTGTCGGTACGAACAGTGTTCAGGTTTGAATGGCATTTTCTTGACCAATCCTGAGTTCTCTAAGATGGACAGGCGAGATCAAGACAATTGATCAGACCCCCTAAATGCTGCGTTAATTCTTAAATTGTTTATTTAGTGTGCAGTTGCGAACAGCGTCCGTTGAAACACTGCTTACGTAATCCTTGTGCACATTAGATGTTATGCACCTTAATCCCTATCCGCTGCAGAACCAAGCACCAGATTTTTCTGATATTCGCCCGATATCCTCCCGATCGGTGTCGAATATTTTCAAATAGAATACACACAGATAAAAACTGGTGGTGGAATGTAAGTGCTAGGAATGTAAGCACCACAATACATTGGTTATTTTAACCGTCTTGAGCGCTTGACCAATAAGCACTCTGTGATTCTTTGTTTGAACATCGTGGTTCGTCGTACGAACCCTAATCAATAGTGGCATACAAGCATAACTTTGTTTACCATTTTCCCATTTTTTCTGGGCTAACTGAACCTAAGCTTGCTCCTCCATCAGATGACAGCAAACAGTCAGATACCGGTTATGGAGTGTAAGTGCGCGCTATGTGAGCACACAGTTTGGAGATTTCTGTCATTCTGACGCACCTCACATTCAGTTTCTCTCCAACACTATTTTAATCGTCCGATTTCTAATCCGAATAGAAAACACTTGTATTATACCAACACAGATAACAAGAGACCTTGGTCATGAGAATGAGACAGATATTTGTAATATTATTTGAAAGAACAATTTGAAATTACATAAAGACCTGCTGCTTCCTTATAATTCACACTGATCTTTATCGATTTTTTGAACTAAAATCTGTTCTAAATCCGATATCTCCGCTTTAATGGGCCAATTTAGTTATGCTGTATGCATTTCGACACGTTGGTAATGTATTTCAGGCATCTGTATACCGATAATAAATTTACAAGTTTGACCAATAAAGAAAAATTTGTACGCAAGCGAAAAGTAAGAGTGAAATACAGATGGTTGATGTGGTTACTGGTCAATTAAGTGTACTCGAAGGCTTTACGGACAACTAATGGATGTCAGGATAAAAAGCAAGTAGATCGATTACCCTGTTGTATTTCTTATTTTCTTCCACAATATCATCCTTATTTATTTTTGGCACATATGAAATGTTCTTACTCAATATGCTATTTCATTTGAGGTACAGGGTAAAATGAACCAAATGCCGAGTTTTGACTTGCTCTGCGATCGTATGTAACTTGAGTATTATTAGGACATTTTTAAGCAAAGATTGTATAAAGATTTTCCGGAAAATATTTTATGTTACCTTCGTGTACTAACTGCAACAATGATGGATGTTCCATATCACTGAAAATTCAGGTGTTGAAAAAGCAGCTTATTTTATTAAATCTCTGTAAAGGCAATTGATCACGTGTCGCACATTTGGAATCTACCTTATCGGCTTATTTTTAAGCCACATTTTAGTATATAAATCCTATCATATATCGAGCAAAAATGATGAATCGCTTTAAATGTCGCTTGTTTAATACAATCAGCCAAACAATTGCGGCGCTAGCCAGTCAAACTTTGCTAAAAAGCACAAGTGTTTGTCTGGTGGTAATTAAATGATGAGCATACCCTGAACAATATGAAATTCTCAACGTTTCTGGAATCGCGAGCTGCAGAACAAGCTCTAGACGTTCGGCTGGCTGGTTGACAGAATGAGTTCTAGTGTTGGTGGTCTGCCTTTATTTCTATTTTTACCGCGCGAGTATATAAAATTTGTCTCTATAAAATTGACTGTTTGTTTATACAGTGAACGACTTAGTGAAAGGATGTATTAATTTTTCATCAAAAAGGTTGTGTCGCTTTTATCAATGCTTCTTTTATTTATATTAATATATTATATGAGATGGTCCTGGAATTTGAGTCAGAATTTTCTATCAAAACTTACATATGTATGAGTTTGATTTTGCAATTTAATTTCGGAATTGTTATGTGTATGCTCATTGAACGCAAATATTGCAAGCTATGATTTACTGTGCAATCGATCCTTTAAATAAGTTTACTAAAAAGAATGATCGACTATCTGTTATCGTATATACTGTAGGCATAAATTTTGATACCACTCTAAAAACAAATGTAAAACAAGGCTGCGCCGACCAAGGTTTAGCTTTGATAGAAATGACAAATTTTATTTGATCAACCAATAACGAAAGTTTGTCTTGAGAAATGGCTTCATTGTTATCATTCCATTTGAATGAGAGAATTGTAATCCTGAAAAAATAGCCATATTTTATGCTACATTGATTCGTCAGCCAGCGAAATCTATAACTATCTATTTCTTAAGAACTTGAAATGTAAGTAAATCACCTAGAAAGAGTTCGAGAATACATTTAGTATTAAACTTTAATTATTTTCTATCTAAATGCCATCTGCCAGAGGTGATTTCATCTATCAATGTGGTCATTTTCATCTAAAACAACCTATTGGATGTTATGCACTCACATTATTCAAGTCCCAATAATGAGGAAGTGTTTCTCTATTTTCATCGAAATACACGGGTTAATTAGTCAACCAGCAGTGAGTTGGCATAAGCTTGACTGAAATCGGTAGGTCAGTCATGGGTTTTACTCTAATTACAGTGAGTTAAATATGGAGTAATTCTTATAATTTAGGGTCGATCATATGGATCACTGTGATCATACAAAATCTAGATAAGCAAATGAAAGTTAAAACAAAGTGCTTTCACTCAAAGTGTGTACCTTAGCGTCAACAACAGCATGATTAACCAATAACACTCGTGTGCAATTAACTTGAACACAGCTATTGAATTCTAGTGTTCTCCGACTGAATGTGGTCACCCAGTTAATATGATTTCAATAGATTTCCGTATGGCGTTCAGTTGAGTGCAACACCAACTTCTGCTTCTTAAATTGGAGGGGATAGTTATAGAAGGGTGTATTCTGAAGTAGATGATGCCAATCGTTTACAGACTGTGGAGGAGAATGGTTTTCATTTTAACGAGCTCTGATGAACCACAGCGTTCTACTTCAGACCCACTGTTATTTAAACCCAATGTAAACGAAAACATTTGCATGGTTGTCAACGATTAATGCTTATTTGCCAACAAGCAAAAATTGTGGAGCTCTGTCAGTTCCCGTGATAGCCGTGAGAAACAGCAATAAGTGATAGATGACATGGTCAAATGGACAAATCTCTGGATGCTTCCTATGAATGAGGAAATGCTAGGTGTTATGCGATCAGGTTCATGCACGAATGCTTCGTAATATTTTTTGTGTAGTAACCAAACAATACTAACAAACCACATCAGAGCCGGGAAAACGAAAAAAGATAAATTGATTCTGGTTTTCGAATCTGTGCAGTCGAAAGTGTTCACTTATTACGAAGCAAATATTGCGAAGAGAAGGCTATACGCATTTTAGAATTGCTTCGCGACGATTACCCCTTGACTGTTCAGGACACATTTGCACCATATGTTCGTCTACTTTTTTAAAATAGACTACCATTGGCTTACCTCGATCCCGAAGGCAAAATGATTAACTTTATTATGCGAAAATTTGTGTGCAATCGGTTAGAGTAATTTTTGGGTAACGTAACACAAATTCCTTTGCATTATGAATACACGATCGGTCCCAAACATATTCCAATCGATTGATGAATAACTTTAATTGGCGCAAATAACGTGCGGAAAAATGATGCCGAATATAGGCCATCTTGCACACAAAACCCGGAAGAGCTTGCCTATTATTAATTCATTGAAACATTCAAGGAAATGTTTAAGCACGATCCGCCAAATCATCTTCGGTCAATATGGTGCAAGTTCTTTGGAACTTTTCAAACTGGTCACTGAGTCAAGGACTCATGAACAAGAACTTAGATTTCAAAAGACTAGAAGCTCGAGCTAATTGATAAAAGCAAGCTATCGAGGGTATTGAAGAACAAAACGATTTTCTCTACACCACGACCTTCTGTCTGAACTTTCAAAAACGGCTCAAAGCGCGTTAAGTTGACATTTTAGTGACGTTAGCTCTTAAAGATTCAAGATATGACATTCATTGTAAAAAGCAAATAGCTGCTCAACACCAAAGGTTAAAGTTTAAAACCAAGATAAGTTGTACTTGAAACGTTCGGACGTTGTGTAAAAGTGATTACAATTTTGATAATATGTAGAAAATTTCTGTCTGAATTGTACGTTCGAATTAATCTAATTTAACATACCTAGGAGAAACGAAAACGCTGTTGGTTTTCAGTAAACTAGGGCCAATACAGTATTATTCAACATAAAAGTTTGTAACTCATTTAAAGATAAGTTCATTTAGAACTGAAACGATGTCTGACGGTTAAAGTTTCCAGAGTAATCTAACATGAACTAAGTAGAAGTTATAGCGGTTAAATTTTTCAGAGTAAGGTTATGTGGACTGAGTAAGTGTTCTAGCGACAATTAAACAGGAAATGTTGTGCGTGAAAGGTGAGATACATACACATATTAATAGGACTTCATGACTGGGATATTTTATTAATATTTGGCGGAAAACCAGGGTTAGCTCACATGTAGTCGTCGAATTGAATTTAGCTAAACTGTTTGAGTATACCAAATCAGCAGGTAGGGAATTCCAAACCAAACACATGCACAGAAAAAAATATATGTGGCAACTTGTTTTGGAGTGTGCTATTTCCAACATGCATCCATGACCTCGAGTGCTGCTAGAATTCCGAATTTGGAATAATTTATCCACGGGGTGGGAAACCGTGAAAACTTTGTATGCAAGTATAATGTCGCCTAGCATTCTCCTTTCTAAAGGCATTTTCAGATCTCTTCTTTCGAGTCGCTCGACACATGGGGTATTTTCAAACTGCGAGTCCCTAACAATCACCATAATTTCAGTTGCACCTACAATATTAAATCATGAAGCAGTTACGTTGGCAGAGATTAGGTCTACAGCGTACGGCATGAAAACACTAAACAGGGAACCCGGTTCCGAGTGGTTGGGCACGCGAATCCGCCTAAGACTATCCAAATCAACTTGGGGCTGATGGTGCAAAAAAAGTTACCTTGCGCTTGTTTGAAATAACCCTATTGCCTCCCAAATTGCTATATTACCATTTAAACAATTTATTTTTAAACATATATGCATCGGCTCCACCATATTGGTGTCTCCAATACCGTATACGGCTAACTTAGGACTTCGAGCATTTGCTCACTTGCGGGAGTTGCAACAGTGCTGCTCATTGAAGTACACATTGAATACTGGATCTGCTCTCTCCACATTGATTAAGGCGAAGGCGTACCGCCACAAACTCTTGGTACTCATAGCTACGCATACCTGTTTCACTGCCTTTATTTGGGTGTTACGACGAGTTACATTACGGAGCATGTGCACTCGGCAAATCAGATGTAAAGTGCGTGAAGATACGTTTTCTACTGCAATCGCAATCGCAGGAACTCCATCGGACAGAATGACTCTCGGAGCATCACACCTATCAACGAATTCAACAAATGTAATCAGGAAGGTGCGGACAACATTGACCGTTCCCTTCACGTGAAGCCTAATGCTACAGGAATATTTTTACGGAAACCATCTAATATCGTCACTTGATACATGAAATATTTTTCACAATTGGTATGGAATGTACCATCGTTAAGAATAAAATCGGAAAAACGATGAAACAAACTAATTATTTCTTGGTTACTATAGATTAAATGCGCCATCTTTTGCGTTCCGTCCAGCCGTACACGTGCCTTTCCATTGACGTTGAGTTCCGCTCAATTTAGTCGAATATTGGCTATGAAAAGGTGATTATAATTATAGTCAATATAATCAAGTTATTTTAATTGTAGTTCAACTACACTAACCTGGGTTGTGACGTTCAATTAGAACTCCATGGCGCACATCAACCACATCAGAGCCCGTTAAATTTTTCGAAAGCGAGTTTTAACATAATATCTTATGTTGAACAAAGAGTCGACGCATTCCAGCAGCGGTCGTATAATCTCCAATTCGAAGGAGTTAGCCGTCGTTTGCGAAAGTACCCCGATCAAGCTTTCCCGGTTTGTAATTCATGTTTATGAACCATGATACTAATTGTGGCTTGGTACCCAACGCTAATACGGTCCAAGTTGAAATAAGCATTGTGTTGCAGTGTAATTTCAACGGCGAAGGCCACGAGTTAATTTCTGGGAGAATGCTTTTCGTTGATATACATATATAATAAATGTCAACTCGCCCCATTGTTTCCTTTTCGATGTTCGGATGGAATAAAGGGTACCAGAAACTTGAGCGAAAACTGTCAGCAAGTTGTTCAATTCCATGAGACTTACCATCGCACGGTTACCAATTGCTTCCTGAAAAATCTGAGTAATATCGTTAGTGCTCATCATTACCGAACTGACGACAGACCCCTTGCAAAGTAACTATGCAAAATTTTGTTACCAAGTGGCACCAGATGCTAGAGCTTTCTTCATTCTCAAAACCCGTCCTGCGAAAAACCACCGACACATTCATTTGGAGCAGAACTCGTAAATGGATGTGCCGGAGAAACGCCGCGTGAACTGATTTCAAACTGACACAACTGCCAAATGATTGGGAGTGTTACAGAAAATTACGAAATCATTGCACGGGACTGGTACGCCAGGATAAATTTGATTATCAAAGTAAACTCACCGGTCAATTCCTGGAAAACAATAAGCTCTTGTACAAATTTATCAACAATAAACGGAAGGTTCAGACTGGTATCCCTTCACTTACCACCAGTATAGGTTCCACGACGACATCAAAGGATGCGGCAAATGTTTTAAGATCACATTACATGCCAAAACCCCTCTCTAATTTTCCCTATGCTTTTGACCCCATCATCTCAACCTTCTTGTATTATGTTTTCTGCCAGCAAAGTTCGAGAAAAAATCATGCAACTTCGACTCAACTCATCACCGGGTATCGACTGTATCACACCGAAAGCATTGTGCGCAGTTGCCGATCAACTTTGCGAACCGCTCGCGGCATATTTCCAAAAATTGATGGATAACTCTGAAGTCCCTACTGGTTGGAAGGAAGGTATCACTCCCATTTTGAGAGGTGGAAGCCGTAGTGATCCTGCCAATTACCGTCCAGTCACCCTTCTCCCAGTGTTATCCAAGGTGATGGAAGCCATTGTTGCCGATTAAATTATGGCTTTTGTGAATAGTTCCTATTTCATCGCTGCAGAACAACATGGATTTCGTAAAGGGCATTCTTGTACCACAAATTTGCTTTTAGCCAGAGACTACTGGACTAAAGCTGCTGACGAAGGTCAGGGTATAGACGTCATTTACTTGGATTTCTCTAAGGCATTTGACCGAGTTGACCATGCGATATTGCTTAACAAGCTGCAAGCATTAGGTATTCCACCCGTGTTGCTGTCCTGGGTTGCTGCATTCCTACGTTCGCGAAACCTTCGGGTGCGTGTTAGACAGACCCTTTCAGAGCCATTCCCAATTCAGTGCGGAGTACCTCAGGGGTCCGTTCTTGGCCCGCGTTTATTTTTGATATTTATCAACGACATTGGTGGGTACGTCGAATCACCATTTCTCCTTTTCGCGGATGATATCAAGATTTGGCGGGTCATCAACTCACCCAGCGATACAAGGAAACTTCAATTCGACCTGGATTCATTACACGCATGGTCTACGATCAATCGCTTACCATTCAACACTGACAAATGCCACGCATTACGCATTCGTCTTCCTGGCGACCCTGGCTATAATCTGGGCGCAAGATGCTCGCTGTCACGATGCAAGAAAAAGATCTTGGGGTGATTATACAAAATGACTTGGGCTGCTCTGCTCAGTGTAGTAGAGCTTCAACCGTGGCAAATAGAAACGTTGGGCTTTTAAAACGTGCGTTCGGAACAATCGATCCACGTCTCTTCCCGTTTCTTTTTCAGGCGTACATCAGGCCACACTTGGAGTATGCTGTCTCCGTCTGGAACCCATGGTTGAAACGTGACCAGCACGCCCTAGAACAGCCGCAGAGACGTTCTACGAAGCTTGTCAAGGGGCTTAGCTCCGTCAGCTATGAGGAACGTCTTACGACTCTACAATTATTCTCTACAAACTATCGTCGTATCCGAGGCGATCTGATCCTTGCGTATCGGATATTAACGGAAGAAACTCACCCATGTAGGGGTATGCTTAAAATGGCCCCATACTCAGCAATTCGTGGTCATCACTTGAAGTTAGCACATCTGCACAGTAGATTGGACTGCCGCAGATAATCCTCTGCCGTCCGTATTCCTCGTGCTTGGAACGCACTACCCCTTTCGGTTATTTCTGCCCCATCCCTGATTATTTAAAAAAAACGCCTTGACCTCCATTTTTATCAGAAGATACACAATTCTCGATTATGCTTTTTTATTTTTATATTCGTTGTGATACTGCACCATATCTTTCCCTCTTTTCACAGCGTTTGCTGTCCCAGCAAATATGGATCACATTTCCCTTCGACTACTTTGCTGAACTGCTGAAACTTCTTCAGACCCTCTATCCCAGTATCGGAATTTGAAGCGCACGCAGTCTCAGCTGACCCTGTTTCGGAGGATGTGGTGGGTAACGTTGTCCCGGGTTGACGCCCTACCTGTCCAAATGCCACAAAAATCCACTGATTGTGCAGGCTAACGCGAATGTGGCCCGCTATAAGGCCTTGGGAACTCGAACATTTCACTATTCTTTTCTTTTCGACCCACCGCACAATCCACCCTGCGGTTTGTACATGCTCCCCACTTTTATACCGTAATAAACTATTTACTATTGAATCATTGGAACTGGAAAAATAAGCATAGCCAATCATATCACGGTTCATGCGAAGAAACCAATCACGAGTCAAATAAACTATCTGTATGAATGGCAATTCGCATTAAGACTACTAATAAATCACAAGTACACAGATAATTATTTGTTTGAAACGGTAAAACCACAACAAATGGTAGTGGAATTATCGTTTGCCGAACCACTACAATGAAAGCGGTCAAAAACTACAATATCTTTCAAAATATCTATTCTGAGTTTTGGGAGACTGAAATTATTGGATTCTTGGTGTAAAAAAGCGCAGAATATATAACTGCCTTCCTGCTTGAGTTCAATAATAATAATAATAATAATAATAATAATAATAATAATAATAATAATAATAATAATAATAATAATAATAATAATAATAATAATAATAATAATAATAATGTTTTTAAATTTAATCAAAATATAGACACGAATAAATTTTGAAGGTCATATTTGCAGCGGAAAGTTTCCATTAGTTAAAATATGAAGCGCAAATAATGTCATGGGAATTTTTTCTAGTGAACGCTGAAATACAACTGACCCAGTTCATTGAAGTAACGGACAATTGTTGGGTAGTTCTGAATAGTCAAAACATTCTGCCATTATTGTTTCAAATATACCAGTTAAATAAAATACCAAGGTGTTTTCTATAGAAGTAATCTTTGTGGATTTTGTCCACAATATTTTCATAAGCGCTCGATAGGAATCACAGTCCATAACTGTTCCATATAAATTGTTTCTTTTTATTTGCAGAGTGTTCTATCCGTGATTACCTTTTTAAGGTATTAAATGCTTTACCGGTTATGAATCTTGTGCTGCAGATATTAGAATTTTTTTAGATTAAGTATTAGTCTCAGGAATTATCAAAATTATTGACACCTATTTGCATGGAAGTTTTAAATCAGAATTTTAGGTTTGTCTTGAATCTAAAAATCGTTTAGAAACCTCAATGTTCAATTTTTGCCCTAATTCCACATAGCTTAGTTAGTACTTATATTTGATGATTAGTTTTTAAAAGTTAATATTTATTTATTTTTTACTAATTAATTTCAGGCCCCATTAGCATGACATGACCATCCATCAGAAACGTGCTGAATCCATTGTCAATAAAATGACTTAAAACGGAATTCCACTGGAAATTTTATAAAATATCCCTGATTTAAAATGATTAAAATTATTTACGCAATGATAATTTATACTTACGAGGTTCATAATTTACACTTTTTGACATTCATAGCAGCACAACGTTTTATAGTTTCACGAAATCTATAGACTTACTGACGTCTCCTGATTTTCTGGGTTGATCTTGAATATCTGCGGTAATGCGGTCAACCATTTAAGATATCTATTAATAATCTGCTATTCGAAATCTGTTTTGCTCTGGTCGGACAAGCTGAAAAGGCCTTATGTTTTAATCACTGAGTTTTGAAATATTTTTATTTATTGGATATTTGGGGTCAGAACGAGTCCCACTATTATAGATTGGCGTTATGATTCCTTTCTCTTATAGACAACGAGTACAACACATCTCCTCAAAGAGTGAATAAACGAAACATAGATTGGTTCGAGCGATTGGCTATCACATAGCTTTAAGTTTCCATTTGTGATTTCTTTGGCTCCCGGGGACTTGCTGACGTACGTGGTGATACAATATGTCTAAATTTATACACATGTCGCTTCTAGTACCGGGAAAAAATTATGCTGACAATCCCGATGGTAGTAATGAATTCTGGGTGTTCAAATATTGTGAATAAAAACGCTTGAGCTTCTGCAGTTTGCAGGAGGAAAGCAGTTGGTCAATCGTCTGTCATAATCTAAATTGGGCTTCAGTTTCGTCGTATTGGTAGAGATTAAATAAAGTAGTTTGCGATTTCGTTGCATTCTGACTACCTGCTGAATCAGGCTAAATTGTTCATCCACGCGGATGAGATTTATGACCCTATAAATAACACACGCCAATGTTCGCATTCTCAATCATTTTTTAGTGCGACCACGAACTCTTTAAGTGGGATCTTTCTTAAATTTTTTTGGGACGAAAGTTGAAATTCAAATGTATTACGTTGGTGATGTTATCGGTCAAGCCAGTACGAATCACTGAATTTTATAGTATGATCATTGGAAATCCACATTGTTTCAATGCAGCCAAATTATTAAACTTTATATTTAGTTTTGTTTGCATTACCATTTGACTGGCTTTGTATATATGATGATGATAATGATAATGTATATACTTCGGTTCACTAAGTCATGCAATGCGTGATGATTTGTTTTTATGAATAAGAACATCAAATAAAACGGTGATTTTACAAATGGTAAGGTCTAACATAAATACATATTTTTTTTCGTTAGCAACCAAAAAATAGTTGGGCAACATTTGTACAGATGGTAGCTTGCATAAAACATAAAATTGATAAAATATTAGAAAAATGAATAATAAAATTCATATTTTAAAAATAACAACATTAATTGTTTGACATATAGGAAATGGGTTAATTACAGTTCGGGTGGGTCCGAATCGCAATATGTATTCATGGATGATGTTTAAAATGCAATTTACATAGAGATATGCATATTAGGAGCTTACTTCATTGAATCACGGAGAGAAGAGTTGTATCGTCATTTCAAGAATTGGGAGGGTGTATTTTGTTGAATTTCAACAATTCTGAAAAGTAAATTCTCAAAAAAGTTATATGCTACTTTAAAAATTTTATAGAAAAAAACTAAATGCCTTCAATGCCGTATAAGTATAAATGATTTATAGTTGTATTATTATTAAATATTTTACCTAATTTTTCCGGTGTTAAAAAGTAGTTAAGTTGCTTTCCGTATTCACTTTGTGAAGTGCTCAGTCATATATTATTGGTATGTAAATTCCATAAACGAGAATATTCAAAAACAAAGACATTTTTTCGTACCCGATTGTAAATTTTCGGTATACATAGATTTGTTTTTATGGAGAATATTATATACTTCAGAGTTTTTGAAATCTAATTGTAAATCAATGTCGATCATATCTTTTTTCAATATCGTCAAAAAAGTCCAATGTTTGGTCGATCTTTGAAACCATAACGGTTCCAATTCTAGGATCTAACATCTTTCTTTATATGAATGCTTCTCTGAACTGGTGGTAATGAATCGTGTGAAAGAGCGTTGGATGCCTTCTTAAGCATAACTATCAGACCGAGTAATGTTGCTAAATATTATATTGCAGTAATCTAATAAAGGTAGTGTATGTAACTTGTAAAGTTCCAGCTTGCACTATGGTAGAGAGACGAATCTCTGAAGCAAACCTATATTCTTTTTGTTTTAGATATCAAGTAGCAAATTTGTTCATGAAATGAAAGTGATCCAGAATATCGATAACCTAAATCACGTACACCCTGTGCTGGCTGTAGTGGTGTATTATTCAAGATGATCGAACCTTTTTGTATGATACACTTAGCAGATTATTTTAATCACGATCCGTAAACTCAACCAGCAACGTAGATTGTATTATTCAGTTTCAAACTTATAATTTCGCAGAAATAAGAATTACAGACCCTAATACAATCTGTGATTGGACCAAGGCACTAGGATTGGACCAATACACTAGACGAAGGTGAGGCTGTACATGCTTGGTTTACATCGATTTTTCAACGCTTTCGAGATTTAGAGTAAACATGACATCTAATTAAAGCTGAATTGGAATTAAGGGACCTATCTACGATAACACGTCCAAGTTCGCGTGGCAGCAACTATCTTAGAAAAATAGACGTCACGCGATGGGAGTTCCGCAACGATCGGTGCTGGACCTATTTATTCTTGGTGTATATGAACAAGATATAGTAGAGGATATTGGGTTTGCAAACTTGCTACTATTGCACGAAGATATTAAAATAGGAAATTGTGTAAGGTCTGTAACAGACTCCTGTCGGCATTTACCAACGGGATCTTGCCACCTTATTCGTGGTCCCAGGTTAAGGACGTACCATTTAACCATGCGAAATTTAAAATGCTGCAGCTTGGAAAATCTCTACACCACACGTATCAGCTTGGCACGCAAGATCTCGTCTGGACCACCACAGAAAAAGATCTCGGTATATGGGTTTCGTTTAACCTTAAGCCTGGACATCATTGCCTGATTGTGTACAATAATGCTTGCCGTATCTCGAGTCTTCTCAAAAGAATATTCTGGATTTTTACGCCCGAAACCCTACTCCGGGTAATTAACACGTATATACGTCCTGTTATGGAATATTCCATCCAAGCCTGAGTACCATGGCTGAGAAAGGACATCAAACTACTCGACAGGATTTATCATCGTGCTACAAAGTTGGTCCCCCTTACAGAAATTTGCCTTTCACAGAACGAATGGTAAAACTGAACCTACACGTTTTTACCCAACGACGGATACGTAGTGACCTCCTGTTGACATTAAAAATCCTGCATACTGAAAACCATCCCCTTAAACACTTGCTGAATCCCAATGGCCTTACTCGAACACGTATACATTCAAAGGCTTTAGGCATTCCGTAATCTCGATTGGATATTCGTCGTAATTTTTTCTCGGTAAGAATTTGTTTCATTTGGAACTATTTGCCTGAAGAAATCACACGATCAGAATCTGTTGAGGCTTTCGCTTCCAAATCGATGCGTTTATGACGAACCATGCGGTATGTGACTGTCCCTATTAATTTTTAAGATATTTTATATATATTTTTATATATTCAATAAACCTTGTCATCCTATGGTTATTGTTAAGCTTACTGCTTTTTCTACCATAAAATTTTCTGAGTTCTGAGTTCTGTGAAGAATTTCTCAAATATTGTAATACTACATACAATACTTCCATCTATAAAATATCACTAGAACATTTCGGACACCTTGTGTATTACAAACAGTAGAGCACATTTGTGAATAGATAATCAAGTCATTGTTATGTATAAGAACCATAGGCAACCTGACACTAATGCACAGGCTTAAATAGATAATTGTAAAAGTATTTTTTGATGATTGTAATTTTTTTAAAGTAAATGTGTTTACAAAAGACACTGGGGTAGGAAAAGGGATATAATTATTTCTTTCAAGTAACGGAGGGCAACAATATGCTAAATGAATTACGTTAAGTATAGGTAAATGTGTTACAAGTTTCGGGTTATA
>JACCGJ010014103.1:0-30817 GCA_013407085.1 Atriophallophorus winterbourni | reverse complement strand
TGACGCTTGATGAGGTTTCTTCACGCAGTCTACCCTCATTCGATGCAGCTGTAAATCTGAACACAACCCCATGGTTCCGATAATCAACACTTCTCTAGGGTTCACGCAGTTTGATTGAACAACAGTTGTTCCGAGGCATTGTGATTTCCAATCTACAGTTTCACCCTCAACCTTCCGCGTTGCACATCCGATATATTTTAAATTCATTTGTTCCAACCTGCTTTTATCCCCATTGTGGGACTATCAGTTCATTCAAAGTCCACTTAAATCATGTTTAACCGCTACAAAATATCGAGTGTGGTTGTCAGGTGGTGAACAGTCGAGTACACCGTTCTACGACCCGCGTGTGTCGATCGGCGATAATTCGGTCTTGCTGTGATCAAAAAACGTTTTTCCTACAACAGATCGATCGATCAACAACTCAGCACGTTGAATATATTTGGATCCCTTGATTTACAATACGGGTTAATCGATCGCGATGCTATTTTTATGATATCGGCTTTTGTCAACTTTGTCGTGGCCGTGCCAAGGTCCTCAGTTCCATCTTCTCGTTGCAAAATTAGCAAGACGAAACGGTCATTTGAATGCAAACTCTTCAATACACCACGATTGCTCTGAGTTGTACCGAAATAGCGTTTTAGCGGTCTCCACGATGTGGATAAAAGCATGCATGCATCTCTGCGATGCATGCAATGTTTGTTCTTCACAACATCGTAAACTAGGGGTGTATTGTGAGGCATGGGTAAATATTCCCCTCTTCTCAATCTCCGTGATATATCGATTGCTTTTGAATAGCGCGGTATGTCCGTTGTACTCGGGGCGGGTTACTTTACACTTTGCTTTCATCCTGATTGGATGAAAGCTAATTCTTCGCACATCATATACATGATACAAACAGCTACCTGGGTTTTTGCAACACTCGGTACAGGAAATCGTCAATTAGATTTCCATGTAAAAAATCGTTTGGAATGTGGCTGTATCGGAGTTATATCTCAACTACCAATCGTTTAAATGAAGAGAGGCACCATTATATAAGCCTGGTCCAAGTAAACGCGGTGCTCTCTCACAGAATTACACACAGAGGGAGACTCCATGTCGCGTGTGAAAAACGTTCACCATTCACTCACTCAAGGCCGTTTCAACCTGATGATGACAAAACCCAAGGCTGACACAAAAGCGTAAATTCGGGAGATGTAAGCTACAAACTACCTCGGGATTACTATTATTTTATGTCTTAAATCCAGCTACGTGTTTACCATCTGGCTGGTTTGTGCTACCCGATTAAAGCTGGCACTGGAGGTTTCAAAGTTTAATCTTTATTGTGGTTACATATTTGGGAATAAGGCACTGAAACCTGACTCCAAAATGTATGGGTGTAATTGGGTACTGAGAATAAATGAATAAATACCTATGGCCGCCTTGTATCCAGTTCAGTTTATGAAATTGCCGTTTTAATCTTTCACGAGATCATTGATCAATTCTACTTTATACTTCTCTTATCCATCCTTCTAATTATGATAATCGAAATTTTCTTCCATCTGGCTTTCCGTATTTTTGAAATTTTAATTATTTTCTTCGCCATCGTACTCACATCATCAAGAAGGGCAACAGCATGATAATAATAATAATAATAAGGATAGCGTTGACTACTCTTTCCTTAAAGTTGTTCCCATAAGATCGAATTCTTGAGTATTGAAAAATACCAGAAAACAAGATGTGTTAGCGCGGTCATCTATTGACATCTTCGATGTTGCCCTGAGCAACATTTTGATCTCGATCAAAATCCTCGCTCAGAAACACCCTTCACCTTATCATCGAAAATTTTGACCGTTTGGTTTGCTACATTGCTAAGAGATGTTTATGGTGGCACTATTCATTGGGAGACATGAGTAGTGCGTTTGCATAACTTTCTTTCGAGTTGGAATTTCATTAAATTCCACCAAATTCAAATGACAAGAAACTGACCGTGACGTAGCCCAGGTATGTCTCGGAGTATGTAAGGCGACTTGGTTTTTGGGAATATGACCAACCAGCGCTTCCCAATTAGTCAGAAAAGTTTTTCAATCAAACAAACTCGGAACTAGTGCATATCCGTTTGATATAGGACAGACGCTTTGACCAATGAGTTACGCAGATGGCCATAATCGGAAACACAAATCACGTTGACCTATCAGCCGCCGCATTCACGTGACTTGCGTGAGTCACTGGGTTCACGCGGTCAGTGCTGCGGTAAAACAATCAGCTGGTCGGGAGGTGTGAACTGTGTGTGTGCGTGTGCGACCTCTATTATGCACACGGAACAGACAATTAGCTTAATTTGGTTGGCGTGCTAGACTGCGTCGTCATCATCATCATCATTATGAGGGACTGTATTCCCCCCGAAACTTGAATACCATACAACCATGAAAAGTCGTAAAAGATGGTACGGAATCATATAACTGAGATCTCGAGGCAGTCTTTCTCACGTATAACAACGGAGCCTCCGGTTAAATCGAGATAACCACCCAATAGCTTCAAAGTGGTCAGCTTTCAGCCACTCGGCTTCTCTCTTCGTGTTCAATGAAAGGTGATCGCGCTATTTCGAATTAATCACATCGTTCAGTTCTGAAGTGTGTTAGATGATCACGTGGTTCATGCATTTAAATTTCCATAAATTTCATGCAAAATAGTTGTTTTTGCCACGTTAATTGATGATAAGTCCAATTCATCGTTACCAAACCACCACACAGTCAATTGCGACGAGAAATTTGAGTCTATTGTTGTTTATATTTCCGGTACGCAATACTGGGTTTGACAAGGAGATTAATTCGCTGTCTTATGATAAAGGTGAGGTTGAAAATTTCCCGTATCTAGTTTGACCACGTTCAAAAGATGCCTGATCGGTATACCCATTAGTTACGTGTAATCATGGTTACTTATCCATGCATTAATCGGTTCAAGGTGAGATCCTGTGTTTGAAGATGCGTTGACTGGGTGGAATTTGCCGAACCGTAGCTTCAGAATTCAATCTTTCATTGCGATGTTAATGGAATTTACGAGTATTGATTTACTTCGGTTGAAATCACCATCCGTGGTTCGATTTGAATCAAAGTAGAACCAATGGAACAAGCCTCTACAACTCATATTCACCGACTTTCTTTTTCCTTTATTTAGAAAAATAAAACAAAATAATCACATTCGCTTAATTGATCATTAGTTTGTCAGTGACACCTTGTCATGATGGGAATAAAAATGGATGGTTTGTTGAAAAAGATCAAAAACGGCATGTGTAAACAGACAGACAAAAAAATCCCCCTCTTTTTTGTTTCATCATGTACCTTCTTCATGGTATACTTGTTGGCACATCGTCTGTAAAGACTTGTGTGATAATAATAATAATAATAATAAATGAATCTCGCTCCATTCTATTGCAAGAACGGTTCCGGAAGCCAGTTATATACATGCTTTCGAGTTCAATATTTTTGTTTGAGGTTTTGTTTGTTTTGAGGGTTTGAGGAAAATAACATTCGGACGTTTTCTTCAATGGGCAATTTAGCATCACAAGGGTTTCCTGGTAAAGAATTATATGTCTCTCTTACATTTAGAACCTACATTGTACACTGATTCCGTTCTGAGATAAACCTTCGTGGAGCTAATCGAATTCTGTTTTTTATTTGGGGCAAATCCTACTAGCATTTTGAGTCCATGTGTGCTTCTATCAACTAGAAAATTTACATGTCAAATTCCAGTTTCATTCGCGCAACGTATTTATCCTTCCGTCCATATTTTTCTCAGCCCTCCATCTCAACCGTGTGCCTATCTACGGGGTCTTCATTCTCGGCTGTGGAGGTGGAACTATCACCGTCTTGTTGATCAAACTGATCCTTTTGCCGCATTTGAGAAGAAGAATTCTCGGTAGGTTTCATGTCGAGATGACAAGCATTCCTTCAAAACATCGTATCGATGAATCAAATTATTACGCTTAGTTTAATCGATTGGCATCATTTCCGGTTGTGCAATTTGTTAATCGCTGTCTTTCAATTGGCAATCGGCGGAATATAACAGTTTTAATCTAGCAATAGATGTTTGAAGAAAATGATTGCCCTATTCCCGTTTGGTTCGTTAGATTTGTTTGGATAGTATCAACTTAGCTAAACACGAACACACAACGAAGTATCTTGAACAGAACAATACGGCGCAGCACGTTTTCCGGGACGGAGTCCCCACGATCAGATATTGCAGTGGTTAATTACGCTTCGGGATATGTCCGGTGTTCGTGTTCAGTGGCGGTCTTACAATAAGCATCTTCTTGGAGTGACTAAGAAAGCTTGTAATGATGCATGTTAGTGAAAGCCGCAAGGAAACTATCGTGCTGAAATCGCTCTGCTCGTTCACGAAACTTGATTGAATGTGTATTTCATTTCAGGTTTAGGCACCTCATCCCAGTTTTGTGGTTACTTTTCTATGGAATCCGTAGCTGTTTAATGTCCTGCCCTTCCACAACTTTTTGGATTTTTTCATGGTTGTATGGCATTTAAACATTCGGTGCATGCTACCGATGTAATGCTGTGTCTCAGAATGACAATGATACAACGAGCGGTGAGGTGGAAGTTGAACTTATCATGTAGCACTAATACTCACAGGTTTCGAACGTCTAGAAACATCTGGGACTACTTTTAATCGCATTGCTAAAGCTCAACCTCCAATTTAGCAGCATGATATATTGTGGATAATTCAACTTCATATATTTGCAGGATTCTAAGCTATAATAGGCCCCCACCGTCGTTTTACATCTTAAATTGTTGGGATATAAGAGAGAATAACCCAATTTTTCCAGCTATGCACCGCTCACGGCGATTAAACACGCATCAACATATCGTTTGACAGTTAGGACAGTATTACTTTACGGGAGTGAATGTTGGACAGTTCGTGCAGAAGATGTTAGGAGGCTGGAGGTCTTCGACCAAAGTTGTTTGGGAAGGATTGCTCACGTTCGGTGGCAACACCACGTTTGCAACTCACAGGTCAGGCGCCTTCAGACAGCCATTACCGACGTCGTCTCCGCTGGTTGGGGCACGTCCTGCGCATGAAACTCGAACGGTTACCACGCCGAGCGCTTTATGCGTCAGCTGGTACAGACAGGAAAAAAGTGACTGGTGGTCAGCCACTAACTTGGAAGAGTGGCTTGAAAAGGCTAACTTCTGGCTTAGCCAAGGTTGGATGAGGTGCAAGAGAAGGTGAGAGTGTTTGGCTCGACACATTGACAACGATGGCAATAAACCGACACCAATTAAAACAGTGCATCATCTCTATTCTTCCCTGACATTTTTCTATCGGTCATTAACTATATTGAAGAAAAACAACAAAAAATTCAAAAAACGACGTGTGTAAATTGACAAAAAAATATTCACTTTTCTTTTTTCTCACTGTTCCCTATCCGTTTTGTAAATTTCATTGTTTCTGTTGAACGGCACCATATTTGTATCATATTGTGGAATGATGACTCTCCTCCCTAATCTCATTAGTCAACTGAACAGCGAAATATATCGAGAGAATTATTGCTAAAATTCATCCTCCTGCCTAGTCGCGATGTCATTTCTCCGGTTCTCTCCTGGGTAGACGGATGCGAACCTAGATACCCGCCTGCCGTTTTCTACGCAATAAATGTAACCCATGTTCACGCCCTTGATTTTCGCACCCATCAAGTCACTCCACTCTCTTTGCCATCAGCTGGCGAATCAATGACCCCAAAATGTTTGCAAAATTTGGACAACAGTTGTCAGTGTTTGTGTCTCACGAAACTGAAAACGTGCTGCAAACGAAAGCAGCAACGGAAATCGATTAAAGTGACAAATCACTCGAGCAATTCCACAACGAAAACTATTCCCCTCCCGGAGGTTGTCGTGCAGGACTCGGGAAAAACGTCAACCGAATTGCAGGTCCGCAACACCACAGACACCCTGAACGGCTTCGGGGTGAATCGCTCCTGTGCTGAGAAGGAACTGGACAATGGTGGATCTCGCGCTGTGGTATTGGAGAAAGCTCCGCACCGAGGTATGTCACCGTCGTGACCGGATCGAACTGGTCTAATATTCGTCTATTTGCTCACATCCCTTGATTTTTTGTATCGATTGCGTTCGTCCAGTTTTGATGCTAAGAGCACCAGATGAATAGTTTAGAAAGTTTGCATTTTAAAGTGAATGTTGTAACTGGCTCGCACCTTTGCCTGGATGGTTTCTCACATTAATCTGTGTTATAATAGACATCACGTGACGCTTGTGTGTTCAGTAGTTGCAAACAACCGAGTTGAAGATGAGTGAGGATACTTTTGGAACGTAAGACCACCTTTTCACGGTTGGACTCAATATCACTGCAATGCGTTGTGGGTCATGAACTCGCCAAGCGCATGCGATGCTTATCGGTGGTCGAACTTTGCGAATGCATGCCGCCATGAACGATGGTGTAACAAGACAGATTCACCGGTTGAATTACGCAGTTCTTCGGCGTTGAAACGCTTGCTTCAATGTTGAGATCAAGGGTGATCCTTGGTCAAAAGTCAAACACATGTTTTGTTGAACGAGCGTTCACATGATTTACCTTTTCTACTTTCGAGAATGAGAATCTCTCACCGTGATAAAGGATTATTTTCCTTGAGATTTCACGATATAGATTATTTCTCAACGTGTGTGATATGAATTCACGATTCATGCTTGAACAGTACTTTACATACAGTTGCTTACAAACGTCTGAATTTCGTGTATTGCCTGATACGTGATTAGAACCTGATTTTTCAACAAATATGGTAGATTCGCTGGTCGCAAGCTTTGACGAAAGATGAATATGATAATTCGCATTTGGTCACGCTCACATATTAACAAGCGCCGCATAAAAACAAATCAATATAACTAGAGCAATAGGGGAAAGAAAAATGGGTGACATTGGGAATTATTTCGCCACTCATCACCTCTATTTTCATCACCATCTATGTTACCTCCTACTATCATTGCGCGGATGTATAATCGTGCTGTACTTTGTGCTGTGCGGCTAACACCGGGCTTAATTGAGGTAGTGAGCTGCATGCTGAAACAGGCTGATGTCTCACTACCATTTCCTGTTCTTTGTTCTTCCTCATATCTGTCTAGGCCCGGGTAACCTGACAGTATTTTAGCCCACGTGCAGTCTCTAACTGTGCGGCACTTTGCCTGGATCAGGCTTGTGCTTTCATACCATACCATACATCGTTTTCATCAATAAAATGCATCCTCACCGATGTGAACAACGCGGCGACGATTTTTTAAAATATTTTTTGACCATGATGGCGTGCTAGCAATATGAATGGACTGCATGTTCAAATGACATGTCCTCTTATCAACGATTTCACTAAACTCACCTATTTCTAATGGTCGATTTGTTACCAAGTCGCTAAATGAGACCACTACGTTTTAGAACTCGTCAAACATTCGCCACCATCCTCTCTCGTTCAAAACGATGGTTGCTGATAATAATACCCCGAATTTTACTGCTGATCAAAATGACGTTCACACTTTGCACATGGTTTTTTCATATTAACCTTGATGTTCTCGGTTTAAATTAGCTCGAAGGAAGAAATCACTCACTGTCTGACCTAATCCTTTTTCTCCTCAGCCTTCGAAGTCCGTCCGACTGAGCTGGATCCATCGGCTAGATCTCCTGGCGTGAATTCGGTCGCATTTCACGAAACCCCACTGGAGCACGGATTTTCCATGACCAGGCGAGGCGTGTTGGCGCAACCCTCACTGCCAGTTATCGGGGAGGTAAGTCGTTTCACAAACAACTTCTCCAGCATGGTCACGCGAGTTTACCGGTATAGTGCTCAAATTTGTTCATCACAAGGTGGCCGATTTACATTGAAGCAGGATTCACACAGCAATATTTAAGGAATGTGTTCCGATGAATGCTTGTACACCTTAACTAAATCTAGTTCTGAGGAATAAGCAGCTTGTTTAATGAGTTTTATAATGTTGAAAGAATCACGCTACTGACGTTACCGAAGATGATGAATGTCTACATCCGTGCAACGATGGAGTATGCGGTAGAGTTCTGGCCTCCTTGACTGCCCTCTCCGAAAAATGCATCATAGCACGACAGAGTTAGTGAAGGATCTCCCTAATGTTCCGTGAGTTAGATTATTGAGATTACCATGTGTCTATGTAACTTCACCGAAAGGAGGATATAGCATGATATTATTAATAACCAAAACGTTGTATCTACCGAAGAACCCCATAAAGGCGATTGTTTCAAGAGTGTAGAGAGAAAGTGACCCTATTTGTCTACTTCCCAAGTTCTCGTATTAATTATCAGTGCCATTTTCGCCACACGAGCTTCATTTTTCTGGAATTCCTTACCTCATCATACGTGGTGATATTTGAAACGAAATTGGATTTGCAAACGTGAGCCATGCTCATTCAAACGTAGTTTATTGGTGTTGTAACGTGTTCGCTTCGTTAACCTTAATTCCTCGAATCCTTCAAGTCATCAATTAGGATGTGAATTGGCACAATTTCACCAGCCCATCAAACGATTTTAATCGTTTCCAGGAAGAAACGTTAGAAGTTCGAGAGCTAATCAAAGATCGACCAATCGAGGCCAAAGTGTTCTGGCTGCTTCAAATCATGACTTCTGTACTCGGTTCGTTTGCTCATGGTGGAAATGACGTTAGGTAAGTCAGTCTGGAATGATATACACTTTGTTTTCTACAGTTCAGTGTTTTGCTGTTCTGCATTGTTCCGCATACCTTTGGCGTTTATGTGTTTTGTCATTCATCTCCTCTTTTGTGCGATCATGAACAAAGCAGAAAGAATGTTGTTTTGTTGTCTTATCCACAGTGAACCGTTTTTCGGATTTCGATTCGAGTTCATTTTCGCCTCGCATTGAGTGAGCAGCTGCCATTAATCGTCACCTTATTTTGATTACGAACTTGTCTTCGTTTACTCATCTTGTTCGATAACTCAAGGTTATTCACGTGAACAATATCGCTATCGAGAGCACCGTTTTGCCGCTATGTTGAGCACCTCCATTAGGTGTCATTTTCATGGGTGGAATGTTTGCTTGATGGCTCCATGCCTAATTTGATATGGTACTAGTCTGATGAGTTGTTTGAGATTCATGTAAGAACTTTTCCTGCATTTTTTCATGTCTTCAGCGTCAAGCATATCCTCCGAAATGATAGTCACTTTTTGGGTGGTTGAAAATTCTGTATGAAAAAATGTCGAGATGCAACATATGAGTTTTGATACCTCATCATGCTACTGGGGTTCAATGGCATATATTCGAATTTGTAAGCACAAAACTCTACAAACGATATTGTGCAAGTGTGAAGCGCATTTACTACAAGCGCTAACCACATGCTTGCGGAATGTATGCAGAACAATACTAGCCCCAGGTTCAATACGAGAACAAGAAGTGCCGAAACAACATACGACCACTGTATTGTTGTGCTCACATCCCCATCCCTTACACACAACTACCGGCTTCGAGCTCTTCGCCAGGAATCACTTTGTGATTCTGTATTTGAACATCGTGGTTCTTTGTAAGAACCATCTATAAGAGTGGAACACAAGTTTAACGTTGTTTACCGCTTTTCCACTGTTTCAAGGCTCACTGAACCTGATCTTACTGTCTCCACCTGATGACGGCAAACAGCCAGAAACCGGTAGTGGTGTGTATGGGATGGGGGTGGGAGCACCACAATACATTGGTCGTTTATATGCACCTCGAGAGCTTGACCAGGAATCACTACGTGATTCTGTGTTTGAACATCGTGGTTCTTTGTAAGAACCCTATACAACAGTGGCATACAAGTTTAACATAAGACCACATTTTCAAACCTGCGTTTCTGAAGGATTGCATAAACACATATTGGGCGAGACTATCCTCGAAAACATGAACAAATGGACAACATCGGTGCATATTGAACGACCTTCAAGTAGTCAAGGTCGGCCAATCGAGCCCCAAGTTGTGAGCGCTAAAATTAAACCGGTTTACACGAAATTGATTTAGAAATTATTAACGCAAAGTGACATGCCAACTACAGTGTTGGGATAACGGGATTCGCCTATATGAGATAGGCGTGAGTCTTATCCTCGCTCAGGTGTGTGGTAGAACTTTTTGCCCAATTTTGCTTTTTCTTGTGTTTCGATATTAGTGGGTAAACTCGAATAGCCTCGAAAAGGATATTACCTCTGTTTAAACGTCCTTTCAGCAAGTTATATCAATGTAACCACCCAGGTTTTGATTAGACTTTAGGACATGAAATGCGATTTCTCCACGATTAACATGACGAAATCCTCCAGAATATAATATCAACCACAGGACAGTTTATTACGCGTTCCAGATAATTTTCGAAACAATGCGAGTGGACAAGCTGTTAAATTAACAGCCAGCAATACAACGATTGTCAAAATACACGCAGCAAAATGTGAATTCTACCGCCTAATTTGGGGCCCGCCCACATTTTGGACAATTTTTAAACTTTAAAATGATAATCTCAAAAAAACAATCCATACACTCGAATCACTTTGGCATCATTTTGATTCCCAGTAATGCGATTGGCCCACTTATGGGACTGTGGATTGTGGGCACGACACAAGATGTTGCTTCCAAGATGGCCAATCCCTACTGGATTTTGGTGTACGGCGGTGTTGGCATATCCGTCGGACTTTGGGTTTGGGGAAGGCGTGTGATTCGGACGTTGGGTAATGATCTGACAACCATTACACCCTCGAGGTAGGTTTAAATTTTTTGTGATATTGCTTTACCAGAGAACTGACTACTTACAAATTGAAAGTAGTACATAATTCCAAATAACACATATCCCTATCGATGTAAATGTATCTGAAATGATGTTCGATAGTGAGATGGATAGACTAGGACTATTTCTCACTAAATTTTACAAAACATGACAATATCATGAGCGGAATTTATGACACGGCACTTTAGTACAAACGAGAAAAATTAAAAAAAATTACATTTAACAGTTTTCTAATCGGTAACATATTCCGCGATGTTTTATTTCAAGCTCGGTAAAATTAGCTTCTTATAAATTTGTGATTTAATAGTTCGGGCGACGAACTTGAAATCAGTCAACTGGGAACAAACGAAATTCTTACAGTTAACTAGCCGTGTTGTTTTAATCCCAACCGGCTTTAGTCCGGGAAAATCCTTTTGCGAATTCGGGGAAATTCCTCATTTGCATCTTGAAATGGAAACTTGTGGGGACTAAGCGGAGTCGCGCAATCAGGGTAGTTTAGCACTGGGGATTGCTTGAGAAAATGTAAAATATCCCAGTGACAGTGTGATGGTTCATTTCAGTTGCAGCATGATTTTGCAAACGAGTGCCAGCTGACTAGATCACAAAACCGATTTCGTGGATGTTGCTTACCAACACTATGACTTGCTTTTTGTGTTGCTGGCGGCTGGATTAGCCAGCCTCGTTGATATATCAACTCACGCGAACCGTCGAAGGTGAGATCGTTGCTGATCAATATGCAGTCGCATTTCCACCTTCGAACGCCTTAGATGGTACCCATTCCAAGGGAATCTACATCATTCTTCCTACTTGACAACTAGGTATTCACTTGACCACCTTTTCGCCCAAGGTCAAGTGGATGTTGCATATGTTATAAGTGAGTAGCACGTGGAAAAATCTTTCTGCGACTATTGTTGTTGTTGTTGGCCTCCTTCGGTCGATGTCGACTATGGATGTACATCACAATCGCATGAATTTTCAGGTTCTACAGCTTTTTGAATGACTAAGCAGTCCGATTCGGGAGGAACAATCTCCCGCAGCGCTGTCAACGATAGTCAGAATTCGGTTGTATTGCATCTGTTACACGCCGGCGGCGTGATCTGCGTTCAGCAGCCAAGAGCTGTATCCGATCCTTCCCGAATATTACCGTTCTAAAAAAATTCATCATGAAATTTGCAAATCGGCAGAATAATATGCAAGGTCATTGCAGCTAGCTATGGATACAATTATTCTTGACTTATTCGTCAAATACACGAGGATACTTTACTGGGCGCTTGTCGTGGATAGTATTACTCGTTTATACGTTTGCTTTCCTAAATACACAAACAATTTCTTTGCATTGTTTCAAACATTAGCATACACCGACTCTGACACAATCACTTGAACACCAACATCGTCACCACACCAGCATACTCGAGGATGGAACCAAAAATATTAGTTTGATCTCTTACACCTCATCAAGCATGATTTCTGTATTCATAACACCCACCCCGGAGAAGTAGACATTTGCAAAAACATTTTCAGGTTGATTATTGATCCCTCCACGTTGTTCATCATCCAACAAGATATTTCCTTCCATTTTAGTTTCGCTTTATGAATCATCCATCCATCCATCTTTCATGATTACATCAAATTCTTAATTAACTCATGCTTCCCGAAACACCGTACGGTTCAAATAAGTTTATTTTGAAACCACAGTGTTCAAATGCAAATCACATAGTGATTGCGGGTCAATCTTTCAAAGCGCTTATAAAAGTTCAATCCACTGCTCTGCTCACATATGTTCTTGCACTTACACGCTACAACAGATTACGTGCTATTTGCCGTCGTCAGGTTGAGACGGTAAGATCCAGTCCATTGAATCTTGAATCAATGGCAGCATGGTAAACTAAATTAAACATTACAGCCGCCCTACAACCGAGTTCTGACTATCGTTGCAAGCGCTGCGGGAGAGATTGTTCCTCCCGAATCGGACTATTTAGTCATTCAAAAAGCTGTAGAACTCGAAATTGCATGCGATTGTGATGTACATCTATGACCAACAACAACAACAGCTACTGTTAAATAGGGTACCTCAAGGTATACATGGTGTCCAATTCAAAACGCACATTGATTACCGGCCAAGCAGTCAGGACGCAAGCATTTAACGACAACCACAAACGGCACCCACTCCGTTCGCTCTCACATCATACTTACTTTTTACTTTTGTGCGACTATCTCCTCCTGGAGGATGAGTCGGCTTCAATGAAGGTTCTTGGGGATTTGGGTACAAAGCGGCGTCCCCAGCGCCAGTCGGGGTTGGTTGGAGTCAGCTTCTCTAGTCTTTGCACAACCAAGTGCAAGGCAGCAGGGAGTTGCCAGAAAGAGGTGGTCTACCAGACTCTGTTCCAGGTTCTTCCTCAGGGTTTACTCCCGAAGCCTTTTCCGCGATCGGGTATCCCGCAAGGCAGCGGAGGTTTAAAATCAGGGTTTTCCTTCCTTTAGATGAAATGCCCTCCCAGGCTAACGAGCTCCATCTGCCCGAAGCAAACTGGTTTTCAGGCGCCAGTCACTCGCCTTCGCCCCTTCTCCTGTTGGTAGAAGCAGTTCCGCCGGGCTCGGGGAGCCACTCGTGCAGGCCAGAAGCTGGGCTTGGTTGTCAGAAGCTATTTGAGACGCGTGCCATATGGGAGCATTTTATAAACAGTAGGAGCTTATCTCCACTGCCACCCCCGGCTTTGACAACCTTTGGAACCTCTCCCATCATACACCACGATTCGTCGTCTTTCGTTTCAGTGGCGTCAGCATCGAGCTGGGCTCCGCGTTGACCGTGCTGCTTGCAAGCAAACTCGGATTACCCGTATCCACCACCCACTGCCAGGTCGGGTCGGTTATCTTCGTGGGCCGCTTCCGTTCCCGCGACAACGTGGATTGGAGATTGTTCCGCAACATCATCATCGCTTGGTTGGTGACTGTCCCTGTGACGTGCGCCTTGTCGGCGTTGTTCATGTATTTGTGTACATTCACTTTTTAGTCTCCCCCAACCCACCTTGAACGAGGAATGACTTCTTTTGTCGATGCCTTCGTGTGTGTGTGTGAACGGAATCCGACGCTGTTCCATCAGAGAGACATTTTCTACGTGTGCTTTTTAGACGTATTTTTGTTCTATTAGTTGTCACACTTACACTAAGATTCTACTCCGAAAAAAATACCACGTTTTTTCCTAATCAATTAACGGTTTCCCGTAAATCAAACATCATCGCATCGATGGTACCTCCCCGCCCACTCTCGGTAGTTTTGCTGTCAGATTTGAGGAAATAACAATCCGTGCTACCCTTGCTTCCAAGAACTCAAGGTTGATTTTCCACTTTTCTGTTCCCGTACGAGTTTTATGTTGAGTCTTTTTCACGCGCATTGATTGAACATTATTTTGAAAATACACTTTGTGCTCTCAAAACCGTCATCTTTTTGGCTACACAATGAATCCGGTAAGTGTCACGGCTTTGGAAATGTAGATGTATCGTGTATTAGCGGTAAGCCTCCAGCAGGGGCATAGGAAATCAAGAACGGTGGTAGGTATGCAGTCAACGCGACAGATGAGTTCTTCACTATATTGCTCTTGGAGCTTGTGTGATCAACTTGAAGTGGAAGTTATACTCATAGTTGACTTTTTACAACCATGTATTGTGCACACGTGAGCAACAATGTCAAATGAACTTCAGCGCGTTTTACGCTGTGCTGATTAAATAGGACAATCGAACTCCTCTTGGCCTACGTAGGATAATACCTCTACAAAGTAGTGGTGTGTGGTAAGGGATGAGGATGTGAGCAACACATTACTTGGTTCATCCATAAGCGACTCGAGTGGCTTGACAAGAATCACTATGTGATTCTGTGTCTGCACATGTGGTCGTTGTACGAACCCTATATAACAGTTGGCATACAAGTATAACCTTGTGGACCCGATTTAACTTCAATTCGGAACTAAACTCTAAGTACAATCGAGTTAGGAAACATTATTTCTAACCAGCCTGAATCATTAATTGGCGGGAACTTGAACCACTGGAAACAGCACGATTTACTGATCGGTTTGGACTAGGAGACTGTTAATCATTAGTTCGCGATCATTCATATATGAATGAAATTAATTTTCAGTGATGATGATTGCATGTTAGTTGAAGTGCATTACTCAGAGAGTTCAGCCAATTAATTACAAAAACTTCTGGAATTCGTATATAAACTGGAGCGTAAGAAAGCGCTAGAATCAGCTTTATCAGACCACTCATGTTCTAGCTATACCGGAAAACAGAATCGTCTCTGGCTGCAATACAAGCTATCCCTTACTTTTGGTACTTGTACCTGTTACGAAACATCTTGGAACGCTTGTGTCAAATAATAAAATTTTGCTTAAACGCCAAGTTATTTTATCTTCAAGTATGTATGCAGAAACGTAACTTAAAATATTGATTAGTTACACCAGGTCGAAAGGCGAATTTAGTAAAAGCAAAACTAAACATAATCTGATACCGAACCTCTGTGGAAACTACCTTCTTGAGGATTTTCTGTAGTGTTCAACGACCGGATATTTATTCAGATGCACGGTCAGGGCTGCGTAGCACCTCATTTGCTGGTGTTCCTTCACTAGATGAATTCTCCTGCAACAAGGCTGAGGACGCCATATTAGTAGCAGCGAATCTGAGGGACAGGATGGTTTTCAGTCTACTATGACAAAACATCTGGCCTCAGTGCTGCCCAGACCGCTGTGTAAACTCTTTGATGCATGTTTGCTCTTGGGAGTGAATATCGGTGGGTAAAATGAAGGCATATTAAAACCAATACACCAGGGTAACCACAGCTTAACTCCAGATAACTATAGGTTCGTCACCTAGGCTACAGTCGTCTCAAAAAAATTTTAAGTGCAGGGCACGCTAGCATCACAATATATTGGTCTTTTCTAAGCGCCTCAAACGTTTGGCCACGAATCACTTTTTGATTCTGTAATTAAAAACTGTTATTCATGTCGCTCCCTAATTAGGCAGCGGTTTCTGTTAAACCTTTTTTACCACTTTTTCACTGTTTCAAAATTTCACTAAACCTAACATTTACTGTCTCGACCTCAAGAGCAGAAACCTCTGTGAATGGTATAACGTGATTTATTGAGCACCAAAACATATTTTGAACAATTTGTGCAGAATTATTATCAGCATCTTGTCATCATTTCTATTACTACAGTGGAACGGTCACTAGATTTTAATAAGGTTAGGTCCTGCCCTAATAACGCCTTGCCTTGCGGAATTTGCAGCAAAAAAACGACTAAATAAAGATAGCTCTTGAGCCATATCTATCTAGTTATCGCTCGACGTTACAGTGCGTGTTCAACTTTTTGCAGAGATCAAATTTATGTGCTCTGCTTTAAGATATAGACAACATTGCTGCCTTAAATGCCATATTCCTTCCCAGTGGTGCAGATCTGCTCGTTTTGAAGTTCTCTTCCTGAATTGGTACCAAATTGTGTTCATGATATAAACGATACATGTTACAATTTTTGAGTTAGTATTTTCATTGAACTTAATTTTGTTCAAAGAGTTTATTACTGAATCGTTTTATTTATAATTCTTTTGTGCTATTGTACATCTTTTTCTTCAACAAATTCAGACAAACATTGTTTAAAATCATTGTTTTTGCCATTGTCAGTCATGCAACTCGAAAGTGGGCGTATTTCGGTCTGTTATATTTCGCTTTGAATTTTGCACTCCAGAATGCACAATCCAAGTCTAGTCAGTCACTGGTGAAATAGTTGATTATGCAATCCAGTAACCATTCTATTTGCCTTATGATAAATCCTTTCGAGGAAATAGATATCTTATCCCCTACATGTTGTCCAAGCTTGTACTGTGTAGTAAACAACAAATGGATGTATGTATTGTGTACCTTTGACAATGAGCGCCCAAAAACTCGTCTGAGTGACTTAATTACGGATTTTCAGAAGGTCTATGATTTAGTGAACCAGAGAATCTGAAAACAGATTTGCCGATGACATAACTAGAATTGGGTTACAAAATCAGCAGAATCGATGCGTCATAATATAATAATAATAATAATAATAATAATAATAATAATAATAATAATAATAATAATAATAATAATAATAATAATAATAAGAATAATAATAATAATAATAATAATAATAATAATAATAATAATAATAATAATAATAATAATAATAATAATAATAATAATAATAATAATAATAATAATAATAATAATGATAATAATAATAATAATAATAACAACAACAACAATAAAGCATATACTTGGATAAACTGAGTCATGCAATGCATGATCTGTCGTTTTTATGAACAAAACGATGAAATATAATTGTGATTTATACAAAAATTAAGATCAAAAATAATAACCTATTATTTTCGTTAACAACAAATACAGAATATCTGTGCAACGGTCGTTTACAGAGCAGCTTACATACAACATAAAAATGGATAGCTTATTAAAAATAACCAATAAAACTTCACAATATTTTAAAAATAACTGTAAATGCATGAAATATAGAGGCTGACATTACCTCTATATCCCCTATTTTGAATAAAACAAATAAAAAAATGTTTGCGAAATGATTACTCACAAACTGAAAGTAGTCAGACGTGATTGTTAGAATTTTTAACCAAAAATCCTGGTTGCCCGTGAACCTGTTGAAAAGCTTTGAAATATCCATGTTCTAAAGATTATCATTAAAAAATCGAGTCATGTGCTTTGGGCACACCTCTAGTTACGCCGTTGAAGTCTGATGGGAAGACCCCAAGGATTTGCGGTGATTATGGTCTTACATTTAATTCTAGATTGTTGAAGCAAACATGCACGACAGTTGAACCCAAGGATATTTTAAATAAATTGACGGGATCTAAATTCTTCTATAAGATTGGTTTAAAAAATGCCTACATACAATTACAGTTGACTGATCAGTCTTCAATGTTAACTACCATCAACACACCATTTGGTTTATTTCGGTACAAATTTTTACCTTTTGGTTTGTGCAATTCTCCTGCTATATTTCAACAAGTCATCAATGATATTACTTACGATATGGTTGGAGTCAAAGTATATCAGGATGATGTTATTGTGCATGCGCCAACGCGATTCTTTCACGATGAACGTTTTTTGAACCGTTTTGTAGATTCACTTCTAAAAATGTTGCTGTTAATTCAAAAAGTGTTTGTTTTCCGTTTCGAATTTTGAATGCCTTGGATACATTGTTGATGGTAATAATTATAAACCAGATCCTAATAGTTAACTCCGACCGACCAATGCTGAATCTTTAAAGAACATGACACAATTGAAATCTCTTATCAGTGCATTGTAATACTATTTGAGGTCCATTCCAAAGTGCAGCTCCACCATTATTTTTAATTCAATCAATGGAAACTTTTGTGTTGACTGATGAACATGAACGTTGTTTACACGGCATATTATCCTTTCTAAAGTCAGATGCATTTCTTCGTCCATTTAATCACAGAATTCATTTATTTGTAATTACTGATGCACCCCCTGACGGTATAGGTGCTGTTCTGGAGCAAAATGGATATCCAGTAATATGCGTTTCGCGCTGGCTAACTACTGTTGTAATGAGTTATGCTCAAACACACCGCGAAGCATTAGCTATCTATTGGGCCATTCAACGTTTATAAAAATTCCTGTTTGGTCATCGTTTCAACATTGTTACTGACCATGAAGCCTTAAAATCCATATACGATTCTGGTAAATCGATTTCGAAAGATGGAGTATAGCAATCAATGCTTATGATCAATCTATTGAATGTCGAAGTGCTAAACACATTCAGCATGTAGATTACCTGTCACGCCGATCAGTACCAGATGCGAAACCTGATGATACTCTTGATTCTCTTTTGGTGCAACCATTTCCTGTCAGTAATCATCTTTTAATTCGTGACACGAAACATTTCTTTTCTACTATTATCACTGCTCTGAAGAAGGGATGGAATTCACAAATTCGGAAAAAAATTCCATCTTATTTTACGAGACGCGACGAACTCTCGATGACTCCTGATGGTTTATTATGCTTGAATGATAGAATTATTATTCCTCCCACTTTGCGTAAAGCTGTACTGAATGATTTGCATTCTAGACATCTTGGGATAGAAAAAAATGAAGTCTTTTGCCGGGAGTATGTGCTGGTGGCCTGAAATGGACACAGACATACGCAGAACTGCTTTTTCTTGCGAAGCTTGTCATCATAAAGTTTTCCGACAAGCCTCCAAATGGACACCATGGCCATTCGCACGTGAAGCTTGACAACGCATTTATGTGAATTATTTTGGACAATTTTTAAACAAGTACTATGCATTGGTTGTGATTGATTATTACTCAAAATGGCCTGAGGTTTTTTTCCCGCAAATACCAAATTCTAAGCTACTATACTTGCTCTGCTGAAAGTGTTTAAGGGCGAAGGATAACCTATTGCTGTTGTTAGTGATAATGGCAGTCATTTTTCTACTGCTCGTGTTAAAAATGGTTACATTCCTTGGGTTGTCGACAATTATTCACTTCACCTCGTCATCCACAATCAGATGGATTAGATAAAACTTTCGTGGGTACCTTAAAGCGAGTAACTTCTTCTTGTGCACCAACTATAACTATGCAAATCAAGATCATTTAGATTCAATCTGCTGGGTCTAGGATCAGCTGAAGTTTCATTTCATCGTGCCAATGATTTCCGACCGAGTTCTGGTATCGTACTTGGCAATGTCGGTAAATGCATGGTAAAACTAATTTAACGTTGATGATGGCTCAATGCATCGCCGTCATTTAGATCAAATTACCTGCAGAGATACATGTCTGTTGTGTCCTGATTCTGATTGCATTGACAATCGCAACACCACTATGCTGGATACCTCTGGAGATGCTAAACCGGAAAGAGTGTTAAGAAAATCAGAATGTTTGATGACAAACAAGCCGTCCCGAGTTGATATTACCCAGGAACATTCGCAAAATGCGGCGGATATGATCATTGTACTATGGACCACCAACGACTCTCTATTCATGTAAATTATATAATACGCCATTAATTAATTAAGTGTGAAATATTCGAATAAACTTAGTGATCAGTTGCTCATTCTGATTGCTACTTCTTGATTTGTACAGGTTGGACACTATTCGATTATTCTAATAGTACAGGTAAACAAAGCTATACTTTAATGCCACTGCTACGTGTGGTTTGTACATCGAACCACTTTGTTTAAACAAAGAATCACATACTGAGTCATGGTCAAACACTCAATGCGCTTATCGATTACCAAACTAATGTGTTGCTCACATCCCCACATCAGAGATTTGTGGTCAGAAGTTTAAGAAGGACAAAACTTTATTAAACTGTTTCCGAAATTTCAGCTTCAAAATAGTGTTAAAAACGAATACTGTACAAGTTACAAACAAAAGAAACATTTTCGAAAAGAATTACATGTAATATCAAGAGATATATTAGACCGTAATTGTTCAATAAGCCGTTTCTCTGGCAAATGTATCGTGACGCAAATGTGATAAATGACCTTCGATATGATGAGATTCTAGAAGAAAGTATAATGTGTTTTAAACGATTCTTTGAGGATGATTGATTTTTGAGGAGATGCTCTTGCACCGGGTGAGAATTTTCATTAAAGATGGTATTTATGAGCCCATCACAAGAGGCAAAAAAGTTATTTCAAGATATTTTCAACAATACCCTCATAAGAAATAGAGGTTGAGCGTGAAATGATCCTGAGGCGTCGCCTAAGTAACACAAAGTCTTTTAAAATAGCACGGACTTGAGGAGTCCAGCAGGGCTACTGTTGATGACGGCAGCGGAGCGTGCTTGTCTTGTAACTCTTTTAGATATTTACAAAATCTATCTCAGTTCTCACTTACATAGTATATTAAATTTAATTATAAAGCTTTGAGCATTAGTGGAACAGCATGATTTTATATTTTCAAGATAGATAGAGAACCAAAAGTGGACGGCTGCTTCACGTTATTTATTTCGGGACCATGCAGTTGAGTGTGTGGCAAAATCAATTCAGAATACTTCACATTCGTGTAATTTTTTGTCGAATGCAGCTTTAATATGAATTTCAGGAGATGCAAAGTTTCGGCATTCGTACAACACCTTAAGTATTCTATTTTTCATTGCAACTGTGCAGAATGATATTTTGAGAGGCGAGGTGCTGTTGATATTTTTTCTGCATATGTCTCATAAATATGAGTCGCTATGATGCCGTTTAAAACTAATATCTCTCTATTCACTGGAGTCGTACTGTATTCGATTACTTGATTTGGACTAGGACATCATCCAACTGCACACCAAGGCAATTGAGCTGAATTGGGAAGCAGACAAAATGAAACTAAGGTTAAAAATCAAGTGGAATGTCTTTTGAGGGCAACTTTTACAACTACAGAAACGTTTTGGTCATTTACAACCAGTAAAAACTTGAGGAAAATATCTCTAATGAAGCACGTCTATTCGTAAGACAATCGGATGGTATACCCGTAGTTGGGGTATTTCAAATTATTTAAAACTCACAGATCTAGACTGTGGTATATAAATACCAAAACTTCAGCTAGAAAGGAACGCTCAAAGTGATTCCGTATACAGACGTGTACAAAATTAATGTAATTTGCGAGCTTTTTATGCCTATGTTATATTCAAGCGACCTCTGAAAAAGAAATAGGCACATTAGAGATAAATGGTGGCCACATGGCTTTGAATGCACAGGAAAAAGCCGATGCCTCGAATAATTTCTTCTGCGGCGTTTATCGTTCAGAGTGTATCACACTTTTATTTAACTCTGTTAAGGCTAGACATGAAATGGTCACCACGGTTCTACCGCCACTGGATAGAACTAAGTCAGATTTTCCCGACTGCATACCTTCAGCTATTCACCAAAACAGCTCACGACTATAATTATTCTTGTAATGAGCAAACGTTTTACAGCTATCTTACTCCAGGTTGTAATTTCTGATGATTAGAAACGAGCGGCAGTATTAGCTACACAAGAGAAGGTTCCCAGTTCTGCTGTACGCAACTATAGACATGTAACCCTGATTAGCATTCTTTGCAAGTGCTTGTGCTAGTGCTCAGCACTAGATATATAAACATTTAGTAACTAATTCTTTGATATGCACTTCCCAGCTAGAATTCTTGAAAGAAATGTTCTGCCTAACAAATATTTTGAGCTTTCTTGATGGAGTGACATTACGGCTTGATGAAGTGGGAGTAATTAAAATATGCTAACATGATTTTTGAAATGCTCATCACTCAGTGACTCATAGGAAGCTTCTGTACAATCTAAGGATGCTTGGCATCACGCATGAAGTATATCCTTAGTTAAACAGCTTACTAACGTATCGCATAAACTAAGCTAGGAATGAAGGTGTATGCTCCGAGGAAGCAGTAATACTCAGTAGTTTGCCTGAAGTGTTAGGGCTTAGTTCAATAATCATTCTTATTTTTCTAAATGGCTGAGGAACCCATTTGAGTTATCGTTTCTTCCCGTTAACAGATGATGTTATTATCCCAGGATCCGATATTATAGATGCGCTTATCTTAGATTCAGAAATAATAATCGAATTGCAGAGACATGGAAGCTGCTACCAAAATCAAAGAGAAGATGAGTTCTGACGACTTACCCTCGACGGCAAAAGTAAAAGTCGGTTAGGGAACCATCAAAATAGCTGCTGATCTGAAAGTGTACGATCTCGGCATTACTATCATGGGAGATTTTATGTGGTTTACTCAGCGTGCCGGATCAGCAAATAAGACTAGAAGGAAATTATGCAGACTGCACTCAGCGATTCCGTGCTGAAAATCTAGAAATATTCTTCCTCTATACAATGTAGTCGTGCAACCTTCCTTAGAATACTGTGTTTGATCTTGGGCAACGTACTTAAAAAGAAATATTGAGTGTCTCAGAATGGTCTAGCGCATTGCGACTAGGATGGTGGAAGGTCAAAAAGGTAAAACGTATGAGGCAAGATTGCGATCTGTACTTACTGAAGTAACGGCGGCTGCAATGCGAGCGAATAGGAGTCTATGACATTCTTAAGGGTCTAAAAGGAGATAAGATTTCTGAATTACCGAACCATGCTCCTAAAACAGCTACAAGTGTTAATTTTATTAAACTTTCCTATGGTAGACGCAGCTGCTGGTACGTTAGCACTTTTTTAGCAACCTTTTGGTCTCCCGGTGGAATAAGCTCTCAGATAGGCTGATAAATAACCTTAATGTGTTAAACGTCAAGAGGGCATTAGATGATAACTGGCATACACTCTCTCCAAATATTGTCTATTAAAAAACTAAAACAACAAGCAGAAACATATATTTGTATTGTTCACGCACACTATTGTTTTGTTTCCTGCATAAAAGGCTAAAGCTGAGTGATGCGATGACGTTATCCACACGGGTGGTGAACATTTGGAACTCGCTACCAAAGGATTACTTTCAATACAATCACAACAGCTATTCAAGAGAGCGTTGTTGAGATCGATAGATTTGATCCTTTGAGTGATGTATTGTTGCTTCTCTACTCTCAAGGCTTGCATCGTCAGTAGGAGTCACCCATGTTTCATGTTGTGAGGAAGCTTAAACGAGATTTTATCTTCTCTGCTTTCGATCTAGAAGAAGAAGAATCGATCAAACCTCACTGTTCTGGCGATCAGAACCATTACCTCGCTTTCCAGATATTGTGAAACAAGAGCGTGTGAACTGTACTACCTGTATACTTAATTCCAGTGCTTAAAATCATACAGCCGAAGGAAATCGGGGCGCGTAATGGGCTTATAGCCACCTCAAGCTCTGCGAAACTTGAATTTGAAAATGTGTCTTACCATATTCGAATTGGAGTTGAATTATCCGTTTCAGAACAACATATATAATGTTTATTTTAATTACTTACCTTCTTTCCATACATTCACATTTTCATTGCTACTATCCTGTGGTTGAATGAGCCAATACTTGTCAACATTGGTTGATTATATGTCGTTCCAGGTGTCAGGAAATTCTACCAGCGTAAACGCCACCCAATGTGCTGAGGATTTAAGAGTATTGGTTAGGGCTGACTTTTAATAAGAGGACCAATATACCACTGCAGGACAGCGCGCACGTAAGGTACTTTCTTGGCTATGGAGTAGAAGACCTTGTTATTCTCTGCCACTTTCATGTCAAGGCGTAGTGCTCTTACTACAAAAAAGGTCATCGTTTGGCTTGAAAATGTACCGAGTCTGGCAACTCGCATGATAGATGGTCAGCGAGAAAAATTCTATGCTGCATGCCGGAAGTCTCCAGATGTTTTCTTCCTAGGGCGCCAAAGTTTAAAAGGTGACTTGAATGAAACCTTTGAGCAGCTTTTAGAAGTTACGTGGCGTTATAATGAACAACTATTTTATTTTGAGTCCAGAGATGGGCAAACACAGCCATTCACTTAAACTTGCTGAGGAGCGATTTCGGCTAGACTACAGGAAACCCTTTTTCAGACTTAGGAGTGGTAAGTTTCTTGAAATGTCAGTAAAGAATTGTGTTGTACTGAATTAAATAAAACTACCGACGCATGAATAGAATTTAAAATCAACCACAATCAAAATTCGAATTACGCGATATATATTCATGTATATAAGTTTAACAATGAGAATATAAAATAGCAGTGATGATGAACACAAAATTTTGTAAGTTAGTTCCAGAATACTCACCAAAATTGCTATGCAATACTAGGTAGATCACATTTTGTTCCGCGCGTCTTTTGAATTTTTATGGTGCTCAGTGAAAAGACATTCTCGTGTATTCTTCATTAAGTTTTCAATGTTTGAGAACTCTGAAACTGTGCGAAAATGCAATATGCATCTACAACCCTGTTGAAACTATTGAAGCAAGATTGCTTTCTTCAATGCAAAAAGATTATTTCGGAAAAAGCAAACGCTGTATCATGCGAAATTTGTCATGATTCGATTGGAAATTGAAAAGCAGCTTATGAACTACCGTAAATACCCGCGTATAGGACGATACCATGTATAGGAGGCAGTGGATATTTGACCCTAAAAACGATGGAAAAACTGTGTACCTATGTATAGGACGCATTCTAATTTTAGTCCTTAATTTTCATTAATTTTTATGGAAACGGTGAACTTAAGTCAATCGCGGTGAACACCATACAATCGCTATGATCGTCGTGTGTGCTGATTGCTGACTCATTCATTCTGTCAGTCAGCAGATGTCTGTCTAGCCTATGTGGACTATCGTGGAAAGTGCACTTCTCATTCTTGGGCGTCATGTCGAATGATTGGATGATATTTTTTAAGGAAAAGTTTCTGCTCCAACGAGAGTCAAATACTACTCCATGATTGGTTGATATTGCTTTTTCATGATATAACACATCGGCAGTATAAATATTCTACCTATTACCGGCGTTTTTAAAGATACAGTTCATTATTACCCTTCAACATGACAAAGTCAAAACGACAGAGCTATACTTCAAACATTAAAATGGAAGTGATCAAGTACGCGAAAATACACGGGAACCGGACAGCTCAGCGGCAATTTGGTCCGACTGAATGCGTGATCAGAAAATGGAGAAAAGCCGAAAGTACCATTAAAGAAATGCGAAAGGTGAAGAGGGCGAACAGAGGCTCGAAGGCTCACCACCCTAACCTGGAAAAGGCGCTCATTAAATGGATTCAAGATACTCGTCGAGACTGTCTGGGGGTCAGCACCACTACCGTTCGTTTACAGGCACTAAGATTGGCGAAAGAGCAAAGCATTGCAGATTTTAAGGCGTCGATGAACTGGTGCATGAGATTTTTTGGAAGAAATAACCTATCAATAAGACGAAGAACTACCATTAGTCAGCGACTACCCAGCGACCACGAGGATTTATTAATGAAATTTCAAAGTTATGTCATCAAGATGCGTCAGAAATACGACTACGACATGAGCCAGATAGGAAACGCCGATCAGACTCCGCTGACGTTCGACCTGCCATCCAAGACCACAATAAGCATTAAAGGGGCAAGGATAAAATTCGAATGAATGCTGCATTCAGGAACTTCGACATCGATTGCATTCTGGGGAAGCCTATCTTCAAAATGTGGATTTTGAAGTTGTGTAAATGAAACAACTCAGACGATGGAATACGTTAACAACCATCAAGTTTTCTATGACAGATTCGAACAGTTGAAGGTTTTATGCTTTAACGCAAGTAGTTTGTTTGACAAAGTGAAAAAGTTCAATGAGCTTGCGCGTTTTAAAATCCTCATTTGATTGCGGTGACAGATACATTTTGCTCATACCATTAATCGAACCATGAGCTCTTTATACTTACTTATCACATTTTTCACAGTCATCAAGCCTGTCTTGCTGTTGGTAACACTTTATGACAAAAATCATTCAGCGATAACCATTCACGAACGTTTCCGAAATGACCATGTGGGTAGACAGCTGCAAGTCCATATTGAAGAATGGGTCTAATGGACGAATCAGATGTCATAACAGAATACGTTCGTTTTGCATTGTCAATTTTCTTCACATAATCAATCTTCAAACAGTCAATCACTATAACTCCAAGGACACTCACGTCAGCCACTGGTCGAATAGCATTACTTTTGATGTAATAAGATGGATGCGGTCGACCAGATCCAAGATAAAGAAAGGCACATTTTTGTTGGTGAATCGGGAGCAACCACTCCGTAGATCAGGCCACAATTTTCTGAATGTCTTACTGAGGATTTAGCATTGCCTAAGCGTAGAAGCCTAAGCCCACAATTTAAGGTCGTTCACAAATAACCAGCACTATTATTGTATCACGGTTGGTAAATCATTAACAAACGCACCGAATCGAACGGGACCGATAACGGACTTTTTCAGAACACCGAAGGTCGTTTCTTTAGGCTTAGAAAAAACGTTGTTCATACAATCATAGATTCGTGGGCCCAGACATAAAATCGTCAATCATTCAAGTAGAGTGCGGTCAATATTCAGTGTTCAGTTCAGTTCAGTTTGCACACGTCAGTATCTGGCTAACTTGCCAATCGAGCATTCAGATTTCATTAGGTGCTTTGCTACAGAAAAGCGTTCACCACTTCAGTATCATAAGGGATAGTCGATCAAGTCAAAACGAGTGCCCAGATTCTTTTGGACGAGTGCTTGAAAACACCCGCCACTGCTAGGATTGATTCGTAGGGAGCACAGGATTGTGTATCACTGAAGGGAAAATGGAAGATGTCTCATTATCTAAAGGTGAGAGTTATGGTATGTTGCATGTCCAATCGAAAGAAAAGACGATAGACATAAGTTAATTTCAACAAGAACAAAAAAATAAAAATAAACGCTTATGTTATTCAAAAAGTTTTTTCAAACATTTTTGTCGTTTTTTGACAATAAATAGGGATTGATTAAATCTTAAGGGTAATGCTCTGAAAAGGGCACCTGCCACCGTTTGTACAGCCCATGTTTGAACGCATTCACTGAAGTTGCCTATATCAGTCCTGCGGGAAGTGAATTCCACGCGTTCACTACACGGATGCTAAAGAAGCGCGTTCCGGATTCCAGCGTGGCGTGCTGTTTACTTAGGCCTAAACTGTGACCTCGTGTAACAAACAAAGGAGAGAACCAAAAGAAGTCATCGAATTTGAGACAATACTTTGACAACTATGAGGGTCTCTATAAGATCACCAATAAATTGTATCCTCCTAAGCGAGAAACGTCCAGATGCTAATAGACGATTTTCGTTGTCGGTGTATCCTAACCAATCGAATATGGAATTGGCCAGCTTCTGTAGCTTATCTAGCTGCACTATATCCGTCTTGCAATACGTCCTCAAAGCCTGAATAATGTATTCTAATGTGTACGTAATATTGTCTTGTAGAGGAGCAAGAGTACTTCAGCTTTTTTCAATTGAGGGCTGAAGTTAGTCGACAGAGTTCCCATCTGGCACTTTGAGCCGAAGCAGCACATTGATTGACCCACTTAAAGTTTACAGAGACTATGATTCCTAAGTACTTAGTAGATGCTACCTTCCGAAACATTGTGTGGGCTGAGAACGTAGTGACAATCATGATGCCTGCCAGTGCATAGATCAAGAAACTCATATAAAGGTTAACGGAAAGGTCCTGCTTAACCGCTCATTTCATAAGAGCTTAAACTACATTTATCAAATCAGAGTATTTACGTCGTTAGCAAACACACAACCCAGTTGCTTAGCTAATTATTCAATGAAAATAAGCAACAGAAAGGCCGCCAAAAATGAGTCCTGGGAACCCCAAAAGTAATATGCGCACAAGCGGGGTGTGTATAATCTAAACCGATAGTAAAGAAACCTTCAATGCAAACAATAACTTCACATTTTTTTATAGTATGAGAGTAAACTGGAATGCAACAGAAAAACCATCCTCAACAATAGGTGAAGAGATACATTAGTGCGTTCCAAAGACAACATGAGGAACATACCAACTATTAACTTACGGATAAAATTCAGGAAATAATGAAAGCCACATGCAGTCGAGTACATTAATGAAACCCCCTACGGAAGCAGAACAAAGAACTTCTTTAGGAAGATGATTCCAGTAATTTACTACACTTTCACTAATGAAGTAGATACGAACATTTAAACCGACATAACGCTTGGTCAGTTTTAATGGGTGGCCTCGAGTACCCACACTTGGCATCAGGGTATACATTTCACTGGGATGAATTGTACTGAAAACAGTCATGATTTTGAAGGTTTCAATGTGGTCCCGACGTAACCGCCTTCTTTTCAGGGAGAAGAGATCCAAACCCAGCAATCGTTCCTCATACGACCTGCCTGATTGACCTACAGCCATACGAGTAGCTAGGCGTTGAACAACTTCAACTTTGGCAATATCATTTAGCAAATAAGGTGACCATACTGGAACGCAGTACTCGAGATGTGGTCTCAAGACCGCTTTGTATAATGGTATGAAAACCTCCGGGGACCTGCCGGATAAAACTGCTAGAAGGCGAAACTGCTCGCTCTTAGCGCATTGTGCAGCAGCTGCACATTGATCATCCCATTTAAAGTCCACTGAAACCTATATACCTAAGTAACGACAACTTGTCATCCCATTTATCTTAAGTATACAGTCTGGTCAATCAACCTCTAGCTTATTAACGACTTTAGACAAGAGATAGATTTGGTGAAGTTAACTGGTAGATCATATGTAGCAGACCACTTGTTGATCTTTTCAATATCCTCAAGAACATCCTGTACATTCATTGATCCGATAAACTTGACATCATCCGCAAAAATATAGCAGGGACACTTAAGCGTCGCTACAAAATCATCAGTGAAAATAAGGAAAAGTAGTGGTCCGAGTACGGAACCCTGTGGGACTCCACTAACAACTTTTACTTTCGAGGAATACATACGGCCTATCCTGACGCAAAGGTAGCTATTACTTAAGAAGCCTATTATCCAGTTCTCCAGAAGGCAATCGATACCCATATCACTAAGTGTGGTTGCGATCAATCTGTGGTTTACCGAATAAAAGGCCTTTGAAAAGTTCAAGTAAAAATTTCAACTTGTTGGCCTTTATCTAGCTTCATGGTGACCTCATTTAGAAAACACAAGACGTTTGTTATGCACGACTTCACTTTAAGGAAACTATGCTGAGCAGAGTTCAGCAACGAGCATTTTACTAAATAGCGACAGATTTTACAAAGCATGCGAGTAATGCATACAGGTCTCTAATTACAAACTGAGGATCGACTGCCACCTTTATGTATTAGAATCACATCAGCCAGCTTCCAAAAAATCAGATTATATCCATGTTACAAGGAAGCGTTAAAAAGACGACTCACAGGTTCTGCTTTTATTGGCGCCAGGTTACTTGAAAATTTGTGGGCGTATGTCGTCTGGGCCAGCAGATTTATTGGGGCAAGTTACAGCAAGAGGGACGTTTGCTTCTTACGATATTTTGATGTTGTTGTGGATGTCCGGGCTATTTCAAGATTATTACAAAAACTTGCATTCTATTTTCAACGGATTTGAACATGGTTACGACTCGTAAATCTGCAACAGGAGATCATGCAGAACCGATTGCAAGGAAACCTCGAGAAAATGGGGGCTCCGGTGCTCACTCTGGGGATTCTTGTCTGGTTTGTTCGAAACAGGTCGTCAATAAAGCTAAAGCTTTTCAATGTGAAATATTTCAATTTGGTACATATTCGATGTGGTGGAATGAAGCTCGAGATATATCGTTTGCTTCAGAAAAATTCATGCGATATCATTCACACGATATGTAAGATATGCCTTCCACCAACTGGTTTTAAGCTCGCAGGTACTCAGCCTCAAGTTGACACGGATTCTGCTAAGACCTCTGAAGTGGCTTACCCTCGAAGGAGGATAAACACCACACATCTTGTGTAGAGCAAGTTTGCGTGCAATCTGAAGATGTGCACAACTTTGCGGTAGTTGCTTTCTCGCCTTTCAAAAGATGGATTTAGTTTTGCCGGTGCAACGAAAGTTCTTCAGCCCAATGAGGCTCAGAAACTACCACAGATAGATAAAGCAATCAAGAATAAAGACCAGCGCTTTATTACTGATGAGAGTAGAAAATCCTGCATCATTTTTCACAATGCGCCAGAGCAAACAGGTTAAACAGGAACGAGATTTCTTAAATTCTGCTGTTGCTTCCATTTTAGACGAAGGGGAAAAAGGTGTAAAGGAACGCACAGCGTTGCGTCAAGGCCGCATGTCAGCGCCAGGTGATCGCCCCAGACCGTTAAAGATTGTCTTAGACTCCGCTGAGCAAGTGAACATCTACTTCTGCGGGATCTCTCTCCAGAAGATCGTTTGAAAATGTGAAAGCTACTCAGGAGATTAGCGAGCGCAGAACCGCAGGTGAAACTAACTTGCGTATTGTGGATTTTGGGTTGTGAGGATGAGCCCAAAAGTTCTTTGGGAACCTCTGACGATAGGCATTCGGAGGGACGTGGATCTTTGAAAGTGATATATTTAAATGCTAGGAGCTTGAGAAAAAAACTTGATGAACTCTTTGATTGGATTAG
>JACCGJ010014101.1:0-25925 GCA_013407085.1 Atriophallophorus winterbourni | reverse complement strand
TTCCGTAGCAATGTAGGTTTTATGGGATAGGGTTGCTAGCCCTAAGCCCAACCCTCCTCCTTTCTCAGACGGGCTTGGGACCGTCCTTGGCGGAGTTTAGGTAATCTATATCGATAGTTAAATAGAGTCAATTGTCTGTAAACAGAACTAGTGCATAACTCACATATTCTGAGCCAAACATTTACGAGCAAATTTCTAACAACCTAAAAAATGGAAATTTTGTTGCAATAATCAATACGATTATAATTAATCTTATGCAGTCAACTTCATATGAACTCAACAAAACATGGGTGCCCAATACTACACGCCTAGTCATTCATTGGTGAAATCGTTAACACTGCTGCGACGGTAGATAGTTATTATTCACCTTATACCTACTAGTTAATTAGATTATTGTTTTTCTTCAAAAATAGGTTAACCTTAACCCCATTAGTTATGTACCTTTACGCATGTGGACCGACGTGTCAAAAGACCTTGACCGTGTTCACTTGTATCAGATTGATATGGATACACACTAGTAGAAAAATCGACCACTGATCCTGGTCATTCCCACGAGACGTGACACACGGTAAGCGTACTATAGGCTGTTTAGCGGTAAGCTCAAATAAGTGGTGGTGGGTTGACCGCTACTTAATCATGTTCCCTGTCCTGACTATCACCCTTGGTCTGACGAAGCTTTTGTGTCAGAAGTGAAACGTTACCCAAAAACTACTCTAACCGATTCCACTCAAATTTCTTTGCATTGTTGTCTATAGATTGTGGTGTCTTTTGCAGTGTCTTTTAATTTCGATCCTGTGTACAGGCAAACGATTTTCATTTAATCCTTGTAAAAACCAACTTTTTATCCGAGATATCATAACAAACGGTATGCAAACAGCATGCACACCGCTCCTTTCAAATTCTTGAAACCGACAATCTTACGTTTTTTTCTATTTGAAATTTCAGTTGCGGGTATCATCGTTATAGATAACGTTATATCCATCTGTCATGAGTGCAGTCCGACCTGGAACGGCTAGTAGACTGAAAAATTCACAAGCAAATGTCCCACCCGGTACAGCGGCTAACGCTTCCAGACTAGGAACTACAATGCGGCCAGGCACACGAGGCGGTCTCGTTTTGAATACCGCAGTCCGCGTGGAGGACAGACCAATCACGCAACAAGGAGTGAGTGGTCCGAGAACTGCCGTGAAAGGAACCCGGCGGCAAGTGGAAGACAAATCATATTTTCTCGGGCTTTTGAGAGGGAAAATCAATGAGATCAATAGCGAATTGAATCACATCATTAACAAAACACAACAAGCGGAAGAGGAAAGTGCAAGTTTTGTGCAATATGAGCAAATGGCAGAAAAACTTGCAATGGATATTAGAGACTTGCAGGCAAGTATTCCATGTGAAACATTGTTCTCCCTGATAACAATAACTGCTAGTTCCTCTGCACGAAACGGAAATGTTTGATGTTATTCTAAGACTGTATTCTTAGGTTCCATGCGATTATTTATCCCGGAGGTAACTTACAATGAAATAAGGAGAAAGATGATGTTTGCTAACTTTCTTATTCCAGGTATTTTATTAGAAAATTTGATAACTATTGTGCTCTGGTTAGTGAAATGTCAACGAACGTACTTTGTACTGGATAGCCTTGACAGTCTCAAAACACATCTGGTGATGGTATCCTCGCAACATTTCATAAATCTTGAAGATGTGTTTTATGTGTATTTTCCGATCAAGGCATATGAACTCCACACATTGTGTTGTACCTAATTGAATCGTTAAATATTTGCTTCTCACTTACCACCAAGGTCATGATTGGTGTTTGTCAAGGAGTAAATCATTTGAAAATACGGTCCTATGTATCAATGTTGTCTATAAATGACAACAACAATCAAAATTGCCTGCTCGAATTCCGCTCTACTGCGAACGTCTGTTTAACTTTAGACGGACCACCATAGATGAAATGCGTGTTTACGAAAACAGATAAAGCACCTTATTTGAGAGAATTCAAGAGAGGAAATGCTAAACAAAACTGATTTATTCAGGAAGCAGTTAGCTTGAGTGTAATAAAATTCGGCTCTGAAAATTTGAAGTGAGATTAGCAGTTATATTGTATCAAAGAATCTATGGGATTTCAACCTATGGGCTTATGCTTAATAATACCTCGGCAACGAAGAGTTAGTTGCACTAGATATATCAAGAAACAGACAGAATTCTGATTACCGTGGAACGTGGAAACAGATTACAAGTATTTCTAGTTATGGAATATTATACTATAAATTTTCAAAATTTAGTGAAAATTTCACAAAACAGCACTATTTTTGTTTAAGATAACAATTATCTTGAAGACACGAATACACGAGATGAAAGCTAAATGAATGAGACTTGACAGAAATTAAGTCGCTGCGTTGCACATAATATTTTCAACATTTAAATTTGACGCTAAATTTGACGTGTTTGTCAAAATTCTGATATTTCAAACTGTTCCGTATTAATATGAGCGTTTTGGGTTTACTTGCTCGAAATAGTTAGGTTGTCAAAAGCTGTGATGTAAAAATATTTAGTTGGCGCCTGAAAGTGATAGCTGCATCGAATTATATTTCTTTATCTCGCGTTTCCGAGTCCAAAAAGACGAGATTCGTTCGCCCATGTGTCAACTCATTTAGATATCTCCGTGGTTTCTTGTCACTGGCAGGAGAAACGGGGCCGAGTATCATTAGTGATTCAGCCAACAGCGGAAAAAACTAATTAAAACAATTCCTTTGCTAAGTTTTTTTATTATTCGGATCTTAATTATAGTTTCGTGGAACTGAGAAGTATCAGTTAGCCTAAATTGAGCAAGGATACGGCATAGCCCGCAAAAACTCGGGTTCTAGTTAAACTCTCCGAAGGTTTCTGTGCAATCGATCCGCATGCGTTAACATCATAAACAAAATAAACTGAGCCATGAAATAAATTCATGCATATTTGTGTTAGAATGTTGATAAATATACCAGGTAGCTGCTGGCTAACAGAATATCATTGAGTCCCCGCTCGTTGAGCCAATACAGACTTTTACTCTACTAATGAGTAGCTTGATCATTAGAAAAATGTGCACAAAATTTCCTCGGCGTAATCGCTTTCCAGGGCGAACTCGGTGACTACAACACGCTGGTGGATAAAGCCACCGTTGGGGATGATGTCACAAATGTGGAATTGGATTGGCAAGATTTACGGACCATTAATGACAGGGCGGAACGAAATCTCGAAACAATGTTTGAAGAACGACATGATAAGGAAGCGCGATTGAAAGCGATCGAGTTGGAACTAAAACAAGTGAGTCTAAATTCTTTTAAGGCTGTATTCACAGTGCGTACACCAATTTCAAATTCAGTCGGTCATCTTTTCGGGGTTGGTTTAAAATATTAAAATATTTCCTGTTGCTTCAAATATCGACGAGAAGGAAGGCTGACCTGTATTAACGTGAGCAACGATCAGATCTTTCACACATACTTAAGTAGGCTGTTTGGAATGGATTTTTACTTCAGTATTTATTGAAGAGTCTCTACTCTAGCTCAGTGTATAGACGATCAGATAAGGCTAAGATCAATTCTCGATTAATAAATCAACTTGCAATATTGTTTTGACTTCTCGAGCATTACAGGGATGTGTATCAAGAAGCATGATCTCATTATTGCCTTCAGGAAACACGTCATTCTTTTATTTTGTTACGGTAGTGGTAAACGGTTGGAAGCTGGCTTCTTTTTTCTAATGTATTGTGATTAACACGGAATTTTACTCAACTGTAATAAGAACGGGCGTATCGGACAATGAAAGTTTTAGCAAGTACTTTGCTTTATCGTTTCGGATTCCATTAGTTTTAGTTTGTAAATATCTCCTCTCACTTGATCTGAGTAGGGATAAACAATTGCCCTGTAAAGCAAATACACAGCCAGAATTTCTCGAGCAAATATAATTGAATCATAATTGTTGAAACATCTTTAAGTGTCCTTCATCAGGAAGCGTAGTTCATGACAGGCAATTGAGCCTAAGATAAACGTTAAAACTCAATGAATTTGTTATTGATTGGGTGATTTCATTTTACCCTCCTGCCCACCATCCGCCCCCATTGATTTGAGTTCAACTCATTCGATAGGAAAGACAAATTTCTGAATCGCTGCTTGACGAGATGGACGAAGCGGATCGGGCGAAATATCTTCATTTGAAGGATGCCAATATTCATCTGATCAATCAATTGGTTGAAGGTCAGCGACAGTTGGAACAACTGAGTCAAAGACGAATTGAACTTGAGGACGATTTGTCTACCTCACACGTGAGTTTGTGGCTCCTAAGCTGTCTGTAATGCAGTACTGATACTATTATTTTGGCCAAAGTTTTTTCTACCGACGCTCTCTGCGGCCACTCCACTGAAAAATACTATTTGTGTGAGAGTCTAAAACAGCGAGTAAAAGCGTGCCACAGAAATACTATGTAGTGGTAACTGATGATGTGAATGCCAGCGTTAGTGAAGATGACGAGTCTTGGTCAAACATTCTAGGAAAGTTTTGTTAGGTAAAACAAATGAAAATCTGTGTATACAGTTCAGTCTTTGTACCACTGTTATGTTTTCACAGTCACGGGAAAAACTCGAGATTCGCAAACAGACTGGTTCAGGCGGAAGCACAAGTGATTCGAATGGAATTTTAGTGCTAAAATACAAAAGCACCAATGGCAAGCTGAAAAAGGAAAAAGTGGTTTTATGTAAACCGTAAACTATTACATAATGTACATTCGGAGGTTACCCTCCTAACAGCCACTAACACCTTTCTAAAACAAAGCCACTGCATAAAGCCTATTGAAAACATCATCGTTCACAGCAATGGCGTCAGCTTGATCTTTCTCCCATTAAGTGATCTAAGCTGAAAAGCTTACTGCTCAAAATATCATACCAACTGTGACACCTATCATTCATTGGTCTGTGTAAAACGGAAGCTTCACAGCTTTGTAATCAATAAAATATGGATACCATTTTGTGTGCATATAATCCTGAAGAGATGAAATAATCAGTATTTAATTGCAGTAATCACACGCTCGTCTCACGTTTAAATAATTTCATTTATTAATTAGCTCTTTGCTAGAAGCTTACCCCTGTGCATGAATTTAACCCAGAGGTAGTACTTTGTCATTTAATAGTGTTTATTTGCTTCATACGGAATCCGTTTTTGGTTATATATTGGAGCATCTTGATTTATCGTAGACAGTGTCAAGACCAAACGATGTTTAAAATTCATTCATTGCTTACTGAAACAAAAATCTCTCTCCACCCGATGAAGCAAACAACTAGTCAGGATAATGTAATCGCCTAGATGAGCATCATCCTTGCTTGCAAATGCATTGTTGACACTTTGTGTAGGTCAAACAAGAGGCGATGCGACTTTACGCCCAACTGCATGAATGTGAAGCCAAACGGGATCAACTTGTGGCCGAAGACGAGTCTCATGAAGACCCACAAAAAGAACGTGAGCGGTTGTTGCAACAAGTCCGGGAGGATAATCAAGAAATCGCCACCATGGATAGACAGTGAGTTCGGTTTGAAGATGATCGCAATGCGGTTTTCACTAAGGGTTTTGAGCTCCTCGCTCTACACTTCCTTTTTGCAAATATGCTAGCGTTATTTATTTTAATCTATTCATCAGTGTGGTCGTGCTAATTATTACTTCGATCAATTCCATGCTGGGTCATGCTGGGTCAAGAGTGTGTCGTCTGTCTCTTCGATGCTTCCTGCTCTTGTTTCACATGACGTAGACATCGAAACACACTAACTAGTAACCCAACTCGACTTCCGAGCCGGGGTCCACACGATCCGATGTCGCTGAGGTTTTTATCCGGAGTCTTTGCGACGGTTGCGTACCGTCAGCATGTAAAGCTGGTGTGACAATACCATATTACAAGGGTGGCTGGCGTTCGAACGTATTAAATTACAGACTTATTAAGCTGCTCCCCACCATCTCGAAAATTATGGAGGGAACACTAACTGAGTGTATCGTGAATCACCTTGAAACTAGAGGACTTTTATCAGCAGCGCAACATGGGTTTCGCCGGAACAGATCTTGTCTGTCAAATTTGCTCATCCCTGTGGATGATTAAGCAACATCTTTTGATCGAGGATACTTCGTTTATGTCTGCTATATTGATGTATCCAAGACATTTGATAAGGTCAACCACAGTCTGCTTCTGCAGAAGCTAGTGCAATATTGGATAACAAGAAGCTTGTTATCGTTAATAACGAATTATCTGACCGACGGCATGTGAGAGTCCGCATTGACGGCGTTCTATCGAAAACTGTCAATGTCACCAGCGGCGTCCCTCAAGGTTCAGTGCTTGGAATTATCCTTTTTTATTATACGTAAATGATGGTCCTTTTTGCTGAGGACATAAAAAATATGGAAGAAAATCCGATTCATTTAAGATTATTTGATAATGGAAGAGGATTTTAATGCCCTGTATCACTGGTCTCTACTAAATCAGATGACTTTCAACATGCGTAAATGTTAAATGTTACAACTTGGCCGGCAATACGAGCATACGGTTAATCTTGGCCATGAGAACTTGACTTGAACCAGCGCTAAGAAGGATCTCGCTATCTGGATTACTAATAACCTGATACCGAATAGTCATTGCCAGAAAGTCTTCAACAGGGCAAGCGGTATCTTGGAAATGCTGATGGAGAATATTTAGACGGTTCTCTCCTAAAAAAGTTCCCACGCATTTTAAATAATTAAATCCATTCGACAATAGAATAAATTATCCCAGCTTGGGCACCGTGGCTGTGTAATGACATTGAATTGCTATGTACGATCTACCACCGGGCAACGAAGCTAGTTAATGGGAAGCAGCATATCCCATATCAAGAGCGAATAGCCATGCTGGGACAGACCGATTCTGCACAATGTAGAGTAAGGAGCGAAATGATCCTAACATATAAAATACTTGGGATGGAAAATGATAGAAGTCAGTTCCTCTAATAATACATGTTGTTATCCAAGTTGTCTCGTCATACCACAATCATGACTCGATTCTAGACGTCATTTATTCTCGGTGCGTATTTGCTTTCTGTATGAATTCACTATCACAGGATATTGTGAACGCTCCTACGATCCGCGATTTCAAATCGAAACTGGATGTTTATGTCAAAAAGCGCTCCACTATCGGCCCTGTATATTGACCCCATATGAACCGACACAAGCCAAACACCTCAATTGAATTTTGATTGCATCCTCTGTATTTTTTATAACTGTCACCCAATGGTACATGTTGAGCGATTGCTATTTTCACCATAAAATATTGATTCGTGATTCTTGGCTATTTAAGCAGCAGGATATGTCTCGTAATCGTGTTCAGTGGCGGTCTTGCAGTGAGCATCTTATTGAATTGTTTGCCTTATCTCGTAAGCTGTCAAGTGAATTGACGAGGAAAGATTGTTATGCAGCATCACATTGGAAATCACAAGAAAGCTATCGTGTTGGTGTCGTACTGCTCGTTTACTAAACTTGGTTGAATACCTATTCTAGGTGTAGGCCCATCAACCCAATTTGTTTGTACTTCCACTTTTATAGATTCCGTAAGTGTTCAACTCCTGCCGTTCTCCGTCAATTTGGATTTGATTTTTTTCATGGTTGTGTGGCAGTTAAGCATCCGGTACAGGTTACTGGTGTAATGCTGTTTCTGAAGATGATGATGACGCGTTGCGTTGTGATTTGATGTTCTGCATATCATCCGAGAGCCCACGATTTGCAATCTTGCCAGCGCGCTCAATGCATATTTTTCAGCAATGTTTACCTAAATTAAATCTCATCGTATTACAGCTTTTGTTATCCCTTGTAATAAACGTGCGATTGTATGAAAGATCTTGACATTGACCCTACGAGTTCAGAAGAACTTGTTCTAGACCCTTTCATTTGAAGGCACTGCTTACACGTCATCTCCAAGCTGGGAATAACAGATATAGCCGTCAGCTGCTGATTGCAGACTACGACATAAGCGTGCAACTGACACCGATCGACTGCCTATCGCTGTGAGCACTATGGGAAAGTTTGTTCCTCCCGAATAGGACTGGTCATTCGAGAGGCTGTGAGTATGAAGTTATCGTGTGCTTTTGACGCACATCAATGGTCAACATCGATCGAAGGGGCTCCACAACAACAACAACATCAATCATCACAAATTACCCTGCAATCCAAGAGGCAACTCTCGTGGAACCGAAACAATCCCCATCTCATTGATTGATGCAATCGTCTCCCATTACGACATGTTAATTCGACTTCTTTGTACATGTGTGACAGTGACTTTTTTTCTGCAGATTGTTACATCACAACTTATAAGTGTTTCGTGTTTATGCGGCAATGCGTAAACGTGAACTTTTTTCTAGAACTCGCGAAACCAGAGAGCGAATCACAAATCGCGAAGAAGAATTGCAACTGATGGAACGCGAACTGGACGACAATCGGAGTGAGCGGACACAAAAATATCGCGAGTTGAAAAAACGTGAACAACAAATCGATGAGTTCCTTCGAACATTCGATGAAGTCAAGGTCAGTATGTCTTACGACATGTTGTTGTCTGGTTGAATTGCTATTGGTACGTTCGATAAACACACAGTCGTTATCCACGACTTACGGAATGGGGTGACCCATTTATCTCTTATTTTATTTTCCACCCCGATAAGCAGGGTTGACAAATAAATCATCGTCCAATTATGCCGTAACCCCAAATAGTTTAGATTATTCGAAGATCCACCAACAGTAACTTCCAATAAAATTTATCGAACTCGCAAGACTGTAACTGTTTTCCCCGAGAGATTCACATCGTTATGTCTTGGAGCATCAGCTGCAGAACAATCGTGGATTGTGTAGTAAACTAATAAACTCGTAGTGCATAGTAGGTGTGGTCGAACCGTCTCATGGCAAATACAACGAAAGTCTCTGGCCAGTATTATATCTGAAGTCAATAGTGTCCGTTGTCCAGACTGAGGTAGTTCCCGTAATTGTGAGGGTAAGTTGCACTCGTGGATTTGTCTGAAAACCATCCTTCTTGTCTGTATTGCTGTAAGTAGCTAATGGGGTTTTCTGAGTCAAGTTCTGCATGTGATGCTCGTTATGACGCTGGCGATGAAAGCTGCAATGCCACAATCCCGATGATGGTGTTCTAAGTATTAGAAGAAAAAGAACGCAGTAATAATGCTTTCTGATCAAAGCACGCCCAATTCAATAGCCACGCATATTCACGCCAATTAAACACTTATTTACTTGTGTTTGAGGTGTTGGTACTTCAAATTAGTTTGTTTTTGCTTACAGACGTGTGTAGCTTTGGAATTCCCCCATTCGCCATTACAATGTGAGCAGAGTTCTATTGTGATTGTAGAGGATCATTACGGGTGGGTGATATAACGCCGTCTTCGATGATGATGCTTATGATTCTGATCTAGAAATCTCTTTCTTGACAACTTTCACGACGCTGTACAATTTGAGCATACCCATATGAGCTTACTAACGTTGATCAACGTTTGATTAACCGTTGTAATCATGGAGTTGTTTGAATAAGATAACTTGGGTATGTGGATTCCAACTTCCAAATTCGGTGAATATTTATAGGGCAACTTATATGGAGTCAGTGTGAATTGTAGACATGTTTTGTAGGCAGTGTAAAGCCTGGATACTTCCATAGTTATGATTGTTGAATCCGATCCCATTTATAGCCGCAATCGAACGATGTGCAATTCGTCAATGACGGCCAAACGAGCCGTGCTTGGCGAGGGCATGAAGAGTACCAGTTGGCACGAAATCGACTGACAAATCAGATTGAAATGACAACCGGAACCGATACACTGAAGTTCATCGTTGTGATTGTTTGTTCGCTATTTGTTTTGTGCGTAAATAACGCCTTTGACCAATAGGCTTTCGCTTGTGTTGGAGGGATTCGTGGGGGACCGCGATTAGCGTTGGACAGGTTGACCTAATCGAGACACAATCCATGTGCGGACGTGCAACCCGGGGGTTTGCGTTGTTATTGTTGGACCTCCACTCGCTACAATATGTTGTAATAAGTGTTGATGAGTTGCGCACATGCCACGTATTTGCACCTCACTACTAGATTGGGCTGTTTGGTATCACCAGGTTGAGACTGTAACATTATGCTCAGCGAGCATGGAAACAGTGACAAGATATTAATATATGTTCGACTTTGAAGCCATTGTTTAATGAGGTGCGGAAAAAACGATGATGTTCAAGTTGTTTTAGAGTGAATAATCGTGTAAGGGTGTGATTCATGAAAATGAGGATATTTGGCAGTTTATTCTATTCGACAGCGCCATTTTTGCAAAACCACTAATATTATTGCATCGTTCTCGAACATGCAATAATATTAATATATTTACCACAGTGTTATGTTGTAGGGAGTGGGGGTAGAGAGAGAGGTCGGAATTGATTGGGTTCGGTCCTTTTAGGTCAACGAGTTGCAGCTGGCGCATACATTTCGGTTCGATAATAAACACATAACCCCCCGCGTTGCACGCCCTCGCATCAACCTTGTATCGATTCATCCCTGAGGTCATCCTGTCCAACGCTAATCGCGGTCCCCCACGAATCCCTCCAACACAAGAGAAGCGTTATTACGCACAACGTGTCTGTCCCGCTTACGCTTCGATCCGGAGTTGTCAGGCGATTTCGTGCTGACCGTTACATTTCAAGCCGTCACCACACAGGGCTCGTTTGACTGACATTGACGAAATGCATATCGTTCGATTGCGCCTGACGTTGTCCATCTTTCTCTCGAACCGTTCGAATGCAATCAAGCCGAAGCTCGATATATTACGGGTTCGCAATTGTCCTCGCCGATCTTTTCTTGCTCGTGTGTTGTGTCGGCGGGTAGAGTTCTGCATATCGTTGGAAAGCACGTGATCAACGCTCGTCGCTTGTGCACTTCCCACCTTCACAACGTGGCTCTTCACTATCCGTGCCTCGAATGTTCTAATTAATCTTAAAACCTGAAAGCATCCTGGGGCCGACGGAATAACCCCGGTAATATTGAAGCAATTTGCGAGTTTGCGATACAAACCACTCACATACCTGTTCAAACAAACACTGGTAAATGGAGTGATTCCTACAAATTGGGAACTCCGAATCATTTATCCTATTTATAAAGGTGGAAATCGCTCCCATTACTCTGTTACCTGTGATTTCCAAATTAGTTGAGCGCCTCATTGTCGACGGTCTAATGAATCATTTCGAAAATAATCAGTTGCTTTCGAGGAACCAGCATGGATTTAGACGAAATTATTCCTGTTTGTCTAATTTACTGATAACGCTGGATAAATGGACACAAGCGGTAGATAAAGGGCGAGCAATAAACGCCTGCTACTTAGATATCTCAAAAGCATTCGATCGTGTTGACCATACCCTATTACTACAGAAGCTCTAAAGGCTTGGTATCACTGGAAAGTTTTGAATTGGTTAAGTGACTACCTAACAAATCGCACTAACCAGGTACGTGTTGATGCTGTATTATCAAAATCATTCGCATCAACAAGCGGAGTTCCTCAAGGTTCCGTCCTTGGTCCGATCCTCTTTCTGGTTTATGTCAATGAAATACCGGAAATTGTTCGATGTAACATTTCGTTATTTGCGGACGACATAAAGATTTGGCGCGGCATTCGTAGTCCAGAAGACTGTCTGCTATTACAAAAGGATCTTGATACGCTTCACAGCTGGTCGTTGAAGAACAAACTGCCGTTTAACTTCAACAAATGCAGGCTCATGAATGTGGGGAATCGAGTAGAGTTTACATATCATATAGGTTCACATGTCCCTGTAAATGGAAGTGAAGAAAAAGATTTGGGTGTCGGGATATGCTCCAGTTTAAAAACATCACTTCAAACTAACAGTGCCTTTAAAAAGGCAACACGTATCCTCAATATACTCAAACGGGTATTTGGAAATATTCGCCCAAAATATTCCCAAGGATCATGAATACATACTTGAGACCAGTCATGGTCTCTGTGACTCATGAAGGATGTTGGACTTATGCAGCTAATCTATCACCGCTCAACAAAACTAGTTCTCAGCATCCGAAACAAGCTTTATGAAGAAAGGATAGCTCAACTGAATCTGTTCGACTTTCTCTATCGACGAATCAGAGGAGACCTTATCCCACTTTAAACAAATATTCAATACCTCAAACCATCCCTTACACGATTTATTAACGCGAAAGTATAGGAGAAATTATCGGACCCATGAATATGTGCTGGTGATACCCTCCTGAACTGTAGAATGTATTTTTATTCTGTCCGTGTCTGTTTTACTTGGAACAGTTTACCTTCTACGGTTGCTCACTCCACTAGCTTGCATGACTTTAAAACGAAATTAGATGAATTTTTATAGTATTATTCCTTTCCCCAACACTTATATACTGCTTAATGTACTTCTTTTTCTTGTTTTATACACTTACATGTCAATTTTTACCATCCTATGGTTAGTGTTATGCTTGTTTCTTTTTAGACCTTGAATTACCTGATTATACTGTCTCCACCTGATGACGGCAAACAGCCAGAAACCGGTAGCGGTGTGTAAGGGATGGGGATGTTGCACCACAATACATTGCCTTGAATTACCTTCACAGCCACACATGCAAGGATGGTCAATCGATAGAGGTGCGACGAACACCGGTTCAACCCAAGCCGTTAACTTGTGGATTAGGCTTTTTAGCTAAAGTCCTTAGTTGCGAAACATAATTGTTCTCGTGTCTAGGCATGGGCGATTAGGCACTGTTCTAGTCCAAATCCAACTAAGACTATACAACCATCATAAATATGTCCGGCAATCTGACTTCAGTAGGTGCATTTTAAGTTATCTTTCATATTTTAACAAATAGCATTTATTAATTGAAAATTCATAAATTTCGGTGAACTTTATTTTAAACACCAGGCGCTTGAGTTGTCAAGCACGGCTGACTTACAAAAACAAACCGTCGACCTGTTGGAGTCCACCTCAAAGTACATCAACAATTTGAGCAAAACCGCAGCAACAGCCGACGTGGTGTTGGCCTCAACAGGGAGTTCCAAAACAAGTGCTGTTGACCAAATGAAAGAGCAACTTAGTTTCAAAACCGCCGAAGTGTCCAAATCCGAAGAAACCGCCGCGACTCTAGCCAATGAGCGCACGAGACTCGGACAGGACCTGATTAAAGTGGACCAATTAGAAGCAAAAGTTTCACAGGTGAGTTGAGTATCCATCCTTAACCATCTCTAAAACGTATCTTTGGTTTCTAAATTTGTCTTAGTCTCAAATAAAAAGGTCCCGCTTGTTGTTGGCCTTCTTTGTTTAATGTTGACCATAGATGTACATCGCAAGAGAGATAGAGGCAACTGTAACAATTACAGAGGAATCTCCCTTCTGAATGTTGTAGGCAAATTGTTTGCTAAAGGCTTACAGGTCCGACTGTAAGTTTTAGCTGATAGAATTTACTCCGAATCTCAATGTGGCTTCCGCAAGGGAAGATCAACCGTTGACATGATCTTCTCCCTGAGACAAGAAAAGTGTCGGGAACAGCGTATGCCATTATACGCTGTTTTTATTGATTTAACGAAGGCATTCGACTACGTCAGCAGGGAGGGTCTTTCAAAATGTTTTATTTGATAGGCTACCCCCAAGACTGCTAAAGCTCGTTATTCAGTTCCACTCAGGCATGAAGGGCTCGGTCCATTTTAACGGTTTAAGTTCAGAAGCCTTTGAAATTCGCCGAGGCGTCAAACAAGGGTGTGTTCTTGCTCATACGCCTTTCGGAATTTATTTGCTCTGCTTTTGAAGCACGCTTTTAGAACGAGAAAAGAAGGCATTTACCTACGCACGTGAAGTGATGGCAAACTGTTCAACCTGAACCGGTTGAGAGCATAATCCAATGTACTGGACGTGCTACTCCGTGACCAGCTGTTTGTCGACGATGCAGCTATTATTGCTCACTCCTAAGAAATTCTTCAGTCGCTAATGGACTGTTTTCGTCGGCATGCAATTACTTCGGGCTAACAAACAGCACGAGCAATACCAAAGTCCTAGGTTAAGGGCTTGTATCGCATCCAATCATCACTGTTGGAAATTGTAAGCTTTTACCAGCACATCATTTCACATCTCCTGGTTCAACCATGGCGGATAACCTCTCGTTAGACACGGAGATTGATAAGCGGATTGGCGGGGCAGCTGTCATTTTGTCCCGATTGAAGTCACGTTTTTGGGGTATCCGCAAGTTGACTGTAAAAACAAAGATGATAGTACACAACGCGTGTCATCAACAATAGTTACCTCATCCAAAATTCTCTGTTCTGTTATTATTGTACGCTCCCGGAAACTAAATGCATTACTTGCTTTTCGATTGAAATGACATATTTTCTATTCTATTCGTTGGTCTTTGTTTGCAAATACTCGCACGTTCGTTTTCAGGAGATGCAGTCTTTAAAGGAGCGAATCGCCAAGATGGAAGACGAAATTCAACAGTTTTCTGATCTTGACAAATTCAAAGATGATGCACATAATAAGCGTGAATCGGTGAGTTTCGTACTCATTATCATCTCAGTATGTGTTCCCGTTTTGTGACCTTGAAAATTTAAAGAAATAAGTAATAGATTGCTCCCGCCCAATCGGGCATAAACAAATGCAATTTATAATATAATAAAATGATTCCCACTAGTCCAACTAGTCCAAGAGTTTAATGAAGTGCCTGTTGAACAGATTTGAACATTGGCAACCGAAAATGGAAAAAGTTTGGTGAGCAACGGTTTCTCTACCGTATGTCAAAGGAGTAAGTAGAATCTTGAACAACGCAGGTATAAGATTAACGTATAAGAGAGGTAGAACGCTCCGCTCCGTATTAATGCATCTCAAAGATAGGACTTCTTTAGGTTGTGAGACCAACTGTACCTACAAAAACAAATGTGCAAGGGTTGCCCGGTCTATAGAACTTTGCACAATTAGGAAAGCATCCCTGCAATTCCAGTGAATATCAATCACTGATTCGGGCTTCTGCCCTAGCTGAACAAGTACTAGACATGGGTCACAGCATTTATCTTGATAACGTAGATGAGTGTGAAATCTTATAGGGAATGACTTCAGGCTGGGGCAGTTGAAATAACAAGGCTGGGTCGGTGTACAAGGCATTCGGTTCTCCAGAGGGTTTGCATTAATGTGCATAACCCTTAATTTGCACATGGATCACGTACGCAGACGATTAGCGAACGCTTTTCGCGCCTGCACACAAAATAAACAATTAAGGAATTAACACAGCATGTAGGTGTGATCCGTTGTCTTGATCTCGCAGGTCTATCCGATGTAACTTAGGATTGATTGAGAAAAATGTCATTGAAACCCAAACCCTGTTCATACTGACACCCTTGGCCTGACGAAACTTTTGTGTTAAAAGTGAAACGTTACCAAAAATCTGCTGTAACCATTTCATTGCAAACTTTTTGCCTCATGATTATGGATTCATGATCGGTCTCAACTAATTTCGAATATCTGCCTTACTAGTGACCTTATTAAATCGATGCAGCACGTATTCCTGACTTCGCCTGTCTTCCTCGAGATCAGATATCACAGTGGTTAGTTACGCTCCATGATATGTCCCGTAACCGTTTTCAGAGTGGTCTTGCACTAGGCATATTCTTTGAGTGTTTGCTTAACCTTGCCTGTTGTCAAGATGAGTGAAGATGAAAGCTTGTTACGACGCATGGCAGTGAAAGCCGCAAGGAAGCTGTCTTGCTGGTATCGCTTTACTCGTTCACGAAACGTGATTGAATGCTATTCCATTCGAGTTATAGGCCTCTCATCACAGTTTCTTTGTGCTTACACTTTTATAGAAGCCGTAGCGATTTAAGTCTGACACTTCCCAATCTTTTGGGATTTTACTTTTTCATGGTTGTGTGGCTGTTAAGCATTCGGTACATGCTACCGGTGTAATGGTGTCTGTAATGATGATGAGTCTCGATTAACTGTTGCCAACGTAAAGCTAAGCCCGCTGTAATGCTCATTTTCAAACAGATTATGCACCTGAGGAAATTAAAACGTTAGAACCCTGTTACAATTTACGAGCCAAGCTCACAGAACATGGCTCTTTAGTGATATTACCGCCACTTATCTGCATTTATCTGCGTCAACCCAATCATGAGGATCAATGCATATTACTCATACGTGTATATTTTTGTATCTGTACTTCAACCTTCCTTGTATTGTAAAGTTAAATGCTTCTTCAACCATAAATCTGGAATCATCGTTCGCTGATATGGTGGGGAAGCTCATAACAATTAACCGATAATTCGCTCTTGTCTCATCTCTTTAGTTGTCCATTGAGAAGGAACGCTTGGAAAAACACCGCGACAGTCTACGTCGAACAAACCAAGAATTGTCCAAGGAGTATGCCAACATTCAAGCCCACTTGGCCAGCCAGGACACGCACATCCAACTGACCAATCTGGAGCGGCGATGGGCGAACCACGAGCAAATCAATTTCGAGCTGATGGAATCGATCGCAGAGAAGCGCGCGGAAACCGATTACTCGGGGTTGGCTAGCAAAGCGATGGAAATGGTCAAGCTTTACAACGAGAACTTGAAAGTGCTACTGGCCAAAAAGCCTATTGTATCGTGACAGTTGAACATTGGTTGCGTTGTTTTAAATTTTCTCTGAAACAAAACATTCTTCTTTCCACCGAGAAAACGTTAACGGGAAAACGTAATAAGATTAAAAAATCTGGAGGCTTGAAAGAGGTATTGATAATCAGGGGCTTGTGCTAGGTTCTAAGCATTCATATGTTGCACAAGGTGCATGTCCCGTTTATGTGAGTATTGTGTCATTCAGTTGCGAACATTCAGCAGCGATACGGCCTACCCAGGAGCCGTAATCATGGTTTCGTGAAAACGCGTAACATTACACCTACGAACTCCTGAGGTGTAGTACTTAGAACTGAACGCTCCAACGGTAATGCACTAACCGTGAAAGTGAAGTTTAATTTAGGGTTTTCCAGGAAGGGTTAGGGCAAAGAGTATTATTATCTAATTTCACCGGCTTTTAGCCTCTGTCGGGACTGACAATTGACAAGAATTCTTTTTATTTGGTACGCTTTCTCTGTTAAGCCATAGGACCAAATTCCTCAAACGTTCCTCTATTTAACTCGACACCTCGGGCGTTCAACCTACGGTTTATATCTCAATGGGTTCAACGTAAGAGCGGTAATTCCGATGAGTCTTCAGGTGGTGTAGCCAGCTCTGCGCCTGCTTATAAAAATTAATTGAAAATTCGTTCGATCATTGCAAACTCGACATTGAAACCAGGCAAATGTATTCATCGATAAGACGAGGGTAGGAATATATTGCGCTAGAAGACTCACAAAAATATACATCTTGTCGAAAGGTAAACCTTAAACGTCATAAAAAGCTTCCATGTGCACAACGAATAAGATGTGTTTACAATGCTCAGTTAACAAGAAGCTACAGCGAATACAACAGGCAATAAGCTGAACTCAAACGCTTATTTCAGTATGTTTGTCTCTAGTGCATCTATTGTGGGACTTAGTTTGATTCGCACATTAAGGCGAATGAGGATTCTTTTTCGAATTCGTATAAAATGGGTTTAGCATCGAGTCGGAATGAAGTCCAGGTGCATGGTTACGGATACGTACACAAGACGAGTGTGGATAGCCACGAAAACAGTCGTGTGCTTCCGACCTGCGTTTCCATCTTCATATACTAGTTATTCGTAGAATCTGACTTGATCTACAATTCAGGCATGTTCGTTGACATCACGTGGCTTGATGCAGTGCCGACCGATTGTTCGCCACGAGAGAGCTTAACCGTGGAAGACGTATTGATCAGCAAATTCAAAACAATCGATTTAACATAAAGGAGAATTCAATTGCGTCAAATCGGTGATTTTTCACTTTGGCATTGTTCATTGAATTGGGATCGCGAATATAGTTGAAAACAAGAGAAAAAACAATTAAATTACACGTAAGAATTTTGAATAAAATAGGATCGAGTTGATTAGATGGAATAAGACAACGACGAAAGCAACGTGCGACAAGAAAAAATGACATTGCTTTGATAGAAAGCACTTGATGGAACAATGGAATACCAACGATAACTATCAGACATTTAATGCACAGAAATTAATGAACTCGCCTCCAGAGGTGCCATTCGCACTAAGATGGCTACAGTAAACCATATAATTGATATGTCACCGGCAAACCCAATCTCAATATCCTACTTGCTTAGCACATTAAATAACACTGTGAAATGATTATTAATAGGACAAGGTCAAAACCCTAAATGTTCGTACTGGCAAATCTGGTCCCTTTCACAAATAGGATGGCCTTTTTGGCTGCGTAAAGATAGGGCTGATTATGACTGTTAACCCTTAAGTCTATGCCAGCGGAGGAACAGATCGAGTGCACCCTGATATCCGATTAAAAACGCTTTACGGGAGTAGCAATCTCTCTAAAAGCATTCACAGCGTCATGCAGTGCATGGTATACTAGAACCGCGTCCGATCTCAGCAGCTAACGGCAACATCCACAAGTGAAAACATGCATATTAAGTTCAATTAAAATCCCAATTCGCAGCAGTGCGAGAAATATCGAAAAGTGACGAAATTTGTGAAAGGCAACCATGAAAGAATAGAAAAAGCTAACGAGATTTAGCAGTCTTGAAGAGTGGACTTAAATGTCGAGAATCATTAAAAGCTCCTCTTTGTTAACCTAGTTGAAAGTTCTCTTTAGTCCATTACAACAATTTTGAATGATGTACGTTTCCTCCGTCATATCTGAAATGGTCTCTCATGGAGAACATTGTAACCTAGATTAGTCTCCACTTGCAGAAGCCACGTTAAGATTCCGATTATCAATAGCTAGCTAACTGCTACAATCGCATCTGAAAAACCATGCCGAACAAATTAGTATTCCGAAAGGGATATACCCCGGTAGTTCATGCAAATTAATTTGTTGTCTTTAAACTTGAACAGCGTGACGAGTTTGATATTATGCACGCCATGTCGGATGACTATACCCTTCAACGTTTCATGCAAACGAACATTAAGTCTCGGAAAATCCTAGGTGCCAAAGTTGAGCATCCATATCCCCATCAAGAATGATACCTTAAGCGATACAAGGGCGCATGACTTCATGCGACAATTATTTTTAATTAAGCAGCGCTTTACCCCTATAGAATTGGGCATTGAATATCGGCAGATTACAATGTAACAGCTCAGTGAGGTCAACGAATTTTGCAACAGTCCTGAGTTTACGTACCTAAGTGTTTTACTTGCAAGGTCTAACCGTATTATCTCACAAAATGTTTTCACTCAGAGGAAAAGTCCAAAATAACATGACCCAACCGTAGTAAAGTGCCGTGTTAAATTGATTGGACAGAGGTAGTGAGCTACATGCTGGAACAGGCTGGAGTCTCACTACCATTTCCTGTTCTTTTTCTTCCTCATATCTGTCTAGGCCTGTGGAACCTGACAATATCCTAGCCCACGTGCAGTCTCTGACTGTGCGGCACTTTGTCTGGATCGGGCTTGTGCTTTCATACCATACCATAGTAAAGTGCTACAACTTTTCAGAACGGGAAAAATCAAAACACTGAAGACAATATAAAATGTATAATTTTCATGGATATCAAATTGAAATTCCTACGTGCATATACATAAGCTCGGAACATGCAACCGAGAATCCAATGGATTGAAAACAAATGACGCAAAAAGAACAAACTATCGAAAAAAGAACCCAGTTCGGTGTAAAGCAACACGGTGGAAGGCGCTTGACATGCACGCGAGTTTGGTGAAGGGCCTAGCCTCGTTGGTGTTCGATTTCCCTTGAATGGATGGCTGGGTCACTAGCAGACCGTTTGATTTGAGGGCACGAAACTCGTACCACGGGTCTTGGGGAACTGGCGTTCGACGAATGCGAGAGCGAGCTCATGCAACTCGGTAAGATGAATGGTTGCAGATTGGTGGGGATGAGACTGCGGACACGAGCAGCGCGGCGTTGTAACCGTTGGAAACGTGGACTGTCCAAGCGAGTGTGTTCCGTGGGTTTTGTGTAGCGTGACGACTTCGCGCGACGCGGTCGGCTGTAAGAGAACGAACGAACGGACCAAGACAGTCAAACGATAAAAAGATAAATCGGGAATGAAATTTGATTACAGCAGTTTTGAGATAACGTTTTACTTCTGACACAGAAACGTCGTTAGACCAAATGTGATAGTCAGAACATGGAACGTTACACCTAATTGGTCTTAGCACTAAACAGCCCATTGAAATCCTAGATGTGTCAGGTCACGTAGAAAAAAAACCGGACCAATTTGTTTACATTTACATTTGGATATGCACCGGTGATGAGCTCAAATAAGAGCGAAACTCAAGTCCAGTGCTTCCAATGTGGACCGTTGTGATAAACTTTGTGAATATTTCGAAGGACTTACTACTCATAAGTAGTCGCAAAATATAAAACTCTCCAAATCCCATTGGTTTGCATACCCAGCGCCTCGTGAAATCGGTCAAGGTCACCTGACGCTGTGGCTAAATTGTGCATATAAACCCCTTATGGCTTTATAGTGCATGTGACATGTTTGAGTTCTGGCTGCACTGAGTAAATAGGTCAAATAATCCCGGTCTTTGTCGCGCGTGACATGCCACCCCTGAGATTTCAAGAGGCTGTTTAGTGGTGGATGGAGTGTTATTCTGTTCGAACGAAGATCCTGTTTCAAATTTCATTGCAATGATAAACGAATCAGTCCATGTGACTTACGCTACGCTAAGATGATTTGCTTGGGTCCTCGTTTCACATTCAGCCGAGGAACACGACCAGCTGGAGTGTCCCGAGATGACGCGATTTAACGAATATGACTGTGTACGGGGAGAGGGACCTGGCAAAAGAAAAAAGCAGACAATGGAATAGAGGGAGTTTTCTAACAATAATTTAATATGGCATAGAAGCAAAAAGGTCACATTTCATTCGTCATTTTCTATAAAGTTAAAAACCAATAAGTTGAAGAGAAAGGAGGTAAAATTAAAAGTTAACCTCTGGTCTCGATGTCACAAGCGGGCTGAGGAAACGATGTACATCATGATGATAAATCTATTATGCATGAATCTGACAGACTGGGTGAGATTCCGCGACAGCTTAGTGACCAAAGGTTGTCATAGCCGGGTATGGCAGTGGGGATATGCTCCCACTGTTTATAAAATGCTCCAATATGGCACGCGTCTCAAATAGCTTCGGACAACGAAGTCCAGCTTCTGACTCCCCGAGCCCGGTGGAACTGCTTCTACCAACAGGAGAAGGGGCGAGGGCGAGTGACTGGCGCCTGAAAACCAGTTTGCTTCGGGTAGATGAAGCTCGTTAGACTGGGAGGGCATTTCATCTAAGGGAAGGAAAACCTTGATTTTAAACCTCCGATGCCTTGCGGGATACCCGATCGCGGGAACGGCTTCGGGAGAAAACCCCGAGGAAAAATCTGAAACAGAGTCTGACAGACGGTTAGTTGGTGCACACCAACTCTTTCTGACAACTCCCCGCTGCCATACAGGTTGCACTTCGTTGTGTAAAAGCTAGAGAAGCTGACTCGAGCAAACGCCGAGTGGTGCTGGGGACGCCAATTTGTACCCAAATTCCCAAGACCCTTCATTGAAGCCGACTCATCCTCCAGGAGGAGATAGTCGCACAAAAGTAAAGTAAGTAAGTTAGTGACCAACGGAGCAAAACCGCATACCCGTGGGTGGCATTTATCATCGCTTGAAAGACACGGCGGTAATCAAGCGATTGGACTCACCTTCAGAGGTATCATCGACAATCAGATCTCGCCGTGTTGCCCCAGGGATCGTCATAAAAGTTCCACGATCGACTACGCTCGGAGTTGAAGTAGGCGAGTCTGACAAAGGAAAACACATGAACACTAATCATCGTTTTAGTGGTTCGTGTTAAGCTTTAATAATGGAGATAGTCCAACATTGAGGTCGAGCAAATAGTAACAGTTTGTGTAGATTTGTCCGACTACCATTTATCAAGAGCAACATCAACATGAAGACATAAAATCCTCATGTGAATAACATCGAAAATTGAGGTGCATTTCAGTCAAACCTTGGATTCATTATGTAAAACACCCTGTGGTATGAAAGCATAAGCCAGATCCAGGCAAAGTGCCGCACAGTCAGAGACTGCACGTGGGCTAAGATACTGTCCGGTTGCCCAGACCTAGACAGATATGAGGGGAAAAATAGAAATGGTACTGAGACTACAGCGTGTTTCAGCATGCAACTCACTAATGTTGGCCAATCAATTTAGCACGATGTTAGCCGGACAGCACAAAAATGCTGGGACGAAGAACTCTCCCACAACTTTTATACCAATCGGACTATCAGCAATTTTCGTTTGGTGTCTGGTGATCTTCCTATAATCACACCATCACACATATTACCTGTATGCTGCGAAACACACATCTTTAGCAAAATATATACGTTTTTCTATGCGTAGCACGTCAATGTTCAACATCATGAAAGAACATAATCACACAGAATGAATCGAATGGTCTGTGATGAGAAAATAAGCAAACAAATTTTAATCCAAATCATTTTGAATTTATCATAACATGCACCTCTTTCGGTGGCCAGTTTATGCCTGCCAAGCTTCGACACGCTCCCGTTGTGCACGCGAAACTGTTCGCTGATTCGTTGCGCCTCGGCAATGATTTGTGCATTGCACGCGGCCCGATTACCGCGGTTGAGCAATGCGCGCACCCCATCCGATTGCATTCGCTTGACCGCTCGCAATTTCGTGCGTCGATGTTTCATTCGCTTCCTCGATTTTACACGTGGCGCTCTGACCGGAGACGGAGAAGCGTTTGTGGAACAGCTGGTGGAGCGATTGACATTGTCGTACTCCGACCTGGACGGGGGGAGAAGTGGACAAGGGCGAAGGCTGGTTACTGAAGCGAGCGCAATTCACTGAGAGCGTGCAAGGTGAACGTGTTACAGGGTGATGTCCTCATTAGTAAATAGAGAGAAAAGCTACCTCACCGTAACAGAGGTTGCACGCGTTGCGATACTCGATAATTGTTCTGCACTATAGATGAAACGGAGGAGAATAAAATGTTGTCAGACATGAAAGTGCAAATTACCTAAATTAAATTTAACACAACTACACGTAATAGAATCATTGGTAACGACGTACATGTTGAAAAACAACTTATCATGCATGCGGATCCTGATCCTACTGTCCCTACCTGATGAGTGCAAACAGCACGAAGCCGGTCGTAGGGTGTGTGTGTTGGAAATGCATGCAAATGAGCTTTTTGATCATGGCCATCGGTTTAAACCCTATCTACCTGAGTGTGGGCTCATGTGATTGAACAGGTTGGTCGTACCAACCTTACCCAACAGTGGCATACAAGCGCAACTTGTTTACCATTCTTCCACTGTTTCAAGCGCATGCGGATCCTGATCTTACTGTTCCTACCTGATGAGTGCAAACAGCACGAAACCGGTCGTGGGGTGCATGCAAATGAGCATTTTTGCTGATGGAAAAGCATCGCTCTTTAACGCGGTGTTGTTTGCCACTACTAACTCGTAATGCCGTTGTTGCAAGGGTGGCCGGACTACTCTTAATTGACTCGAGCAGATGATGGCTTTGGCTGTTTTAACTAGCTGCAGATGGGATGACCCGTCTCCCAGGTTGCGGTCCAAGAGATCAAAATTCACAGTGGCTTCTTACCATCGGTGGTATAGCTAAAAATCGTGTTCAGTGGCGGTCTTGTTGTAGGCATTTTCTAGGAATGTTTGACTAATCTTGCCTGTTGTCCGCTGAAGTGGCGAGGAAAGCTTGTTGTGTGTGGAAGTGAAAGCCGTGAGGAATCTGTCATGCTGATGTCGCTCTACTCGTTCATAATGAATGTTTGATTCAAGGTGTAGGCACCTCATCCCAGCGTGTCTGATCTTCGATAGGTTCAGTAGCTCCCACCCTTCCCCACCTTTTTCAATGTTTTAACGTGCTATGATTGTACGGCAGTTGGGAACTCGGTACTGGCTACCAATTTCATTGAAGTTTAGCAACCGGTAATGGTGATAATGATGCTTGCATATCAAGTCGGAAGCATATATACTTGGTGGAAGGATACTGGACTGCGGAGATTTTCTGGCATCAACTTGAATCAGGATTACAGCTGTCTTACATTTTCTCGTTTTGTGATGGTGTAAAGGCAGTGCTCGGTCTTTTCAAGAAGCAGGTCGAGAGCACCAAAACACATTGGACATTTTGGGCGTCTTGCGCGCATGACCTAGCAGCACTCCGTGATTTTCAATTCGAATACCGTCGTTCGTTGTATTATAACCCCCATTTAACAGTGAGTTCAAAGCCTGACACTCTATACCTTTTGTGAAATGAGTGTCCACAGAGGTCGGCAATACAATCCTGTCAATCAAGTGAAAACATGTCGGAAGTACAGCTTTGTGGTAACTCAGAAGGCACTCTCAGATGGGTGATGATAGAACTGCTCATTGGGCAACACCAAACTGGGTCGATTTCAGATATTCGCTTAACAATGCTATGACCAATGTACTCAGCAGTACAGGACAGATGAAGTCCTAAGTACCGGCAAACTAACCGCGGTATGACTATCGGTTCGATGTGATGCGCGTTATTTGCACACTCACAGAGGTGAACGTAGCATAACAATCGGTACACAGCTTGCATAATAGCGAATTCCAATACACAAAGGGTAAGATATCTGGGGCTGTGCTTGGTCAGTCCCCTCGAACTCGCTTTCTCGGTGTATACATCCGATTGTGGACTATGTTGCACAAGCCCGTAGCTCGAAAAGGATATTTTGCTCCTGGACTGTCTACATCATCGAGCATCTAAGGTAGTGGACGGTTTTCAAAATATGAAATACGTTGAGCGTATCAAACGATTAGGGCCGGAGGGCTCTTTAAAAAAAGAATGCGAGGCGAACTTATTCTTGCGTAGCATGTCCCTAATAATATTTCCCACCCCCTGGTACACGTATCCCAACTTTGAGCAACATCGGAACTCACGAATGCATCTTTGATATCCCCCCACACTCCAAACAGAACTGCCGCAGGTATTTTTATGCGATGCGTGAGTATTGTTTGGAATTCCATGCGTACCGATTGGGTAAACTGCACGATTATATGCGAGCTAACCCTGATATTGCCCATTACCCATTGGCAATCCATTTTTCTGTCTTACTTAAATCAAGAGGATCGATTCATATTATGTATACGTATATATTTTTGTATTTATATTTGGACTCTGCTTTTGACCCATAAATGTTGAACCCTGCTGAAAAAATACATTTAGAGAACCTTGGTATTGACTTTAGGTGTACACATTACCTTTACCGCCCCATGACAACGAAACCTAACAGAGGTACACGCGCTCTATTGCTGAAAATTCGTGAACACGAATAAAGTCATTCTTCTTTTTCTTATGGTGGCCGGCAAAGAGTCAGTTCATAATGCATCATCATCATCATAGACAGCATTACACCGGTAGCACGTACCGAATGCTTAACTGTCATACAACTATGACAAAAGTAAAATTCTAAAAGATGAGGAAGGGTGGGACTTAAATTGCTACAGCTTCTATAGAAGAGTAAGCACAAACAAACTGGGAAGAGATGCTACATAATGCATCCGACAAGGATGCCCGATTGCTCCTTTTCTACTTAATTTTGTAATTAGCGACCTTATGGAAGTACGCAACCGAGGCAACCAAACTCTCGGAGTTGACATAATGGCAGGTGGAGTACGCTGAGGATATAGTTCGGCTTTTCGACTCTTACACAGATGCACGGACTATAATAAACCAGCTAGCTAGTATTATGCCACCATTTGGAATGTGTTTCGCGCCT
>JACCGJ010014100.1:0-21328 GCA_013407085.1 Atriophallophorus winterbourni | reverse complement strand
GCGCTACTAATGGGTGACTTCAACATCACCCAGCTTGCCGCCGCATCCGAACGCAGTACTTTTGCAACATGCATTGAGAACCTAATGGTAAGCCATCCATTATATAATCACGTACACGAACCAACACGGTTTCTAGGTAATGATACACCCTCTCGACTCGATCTTATACTAACAAATGAAGAATTAATGATTGAGGAAGTGACATACGGATCTCCTCTTGGAAAAAGCGACCACGTAGTTTTGAATTTCAATTTCGTTTGCTACGCTGACTATCCCGTTGAGGAGATTGTACCTCTTCGGACCGTCACCGACTACAAAGCTTTCCAAGATACTGTAGCAGCAAATAACTTCGATTTTTTGCACATCGGTGCGTCTACCGACACCTGGTCCGAGTTCGTCACTAGATGGCAATTACTGCAACCTCGGTGTTCATTTTCCGTGCCGACTAGACCTAAAGGATCTAAGTCATACATCCGCAGCAGAACCAGAAAGTGGATACACCGCAGGAACGAGGCCTGGCAAAACTTTAGAGTAAGTCGAGCTCACTCCGATTGGGACGAATACCGCATGCTTCGAAATCATTGCACAGCATTACTGCGTCACGACAAGTTATCTAGCCAAACTAAGCTCACTGCTATATTTTTAGATAATAAAAAGTTACTCTACCAGTTTATCAACAACAAACAGAAAGTTCGTACTGGTATCCCTTCGCTTACCACCAAGCACGGCAACACGACTACCACAAAGGAAGCTGCAAGTGCTTTGAAAAAAACATTATATGCCAATATTTCAAGGATCTTCGGTGTCTCCTCATATCTCTCTTCCTCCTTTTTCATCCTCTTTTCTTATTTCAAGTGTTGATTTTACCCATTCGGCCGTCCGAAACAAAATTTTGCAACTGCGCACCAACTCGTCCCCGGGAATCGACGGCATTACACCGAAAGCATTGCAGGCGGTTGCCGATCAGCTTTCTGAACCTCTAGCTCACTACTTCCAGCGTTTATTGGATGCCTCCGAAGTCCCAGATGGCTGGAAAGACGGAATCATCACCCCACTTTTTAAAAATGGCAATCGCAGTGACCCAGCAAATTATCGCCCGGTCACGTTGCTTCCTGTCCTCTCGAAGGTGATGGAATCGATTATCGCCGATCACATTATGACTGTGATGGAGTGCTCGAATGTACTCACAGCGGGGCAGCATGGTTTCAGGCGGGGTCGATCATGCACTTCTAACTTACTATTCGCCAAGGACCATTGGACCAAAGCCGCTGATGAAGGGTATGGTGTAGACGTCATATATTTAGACTTCTCCAAGGCGTTCGACAGAGTTGATCATGCGATACTCCTTGAGAAATTAAAAGCAATTGGAATAGGACCTCCGCTGTTAACATGGATGGCAGCATTTCTTGGTCCCAGATCTCTGCGTGTACGAGTCAGGGATGAGCTCTCCGAACCTTTCCCAGTTTACTGCGGCGTACCCCAAGGATCCGTTCTGGGTCCGCGTTTGTTTTTGTTGTTTATCAACGATATTACAAAATATGTGACATCTCCACTCCTTCTATTTGCCGATGACATAAAATTATGGCGCGTCATCCGCTCACCCACGGACAACAGAGATCTACAGTCGGACCTCACCTCATTACAGTGCTGGGCCGCTTGTAATAATCTCCCGTTCAACACCGACAAATGTCGCGTACTATTGGTGCGTCGGCGAGGAGATCCTGTGTACTCTCTAGGTGGAACTCGCTTACAGTTCTGCAATCAGGAGAAGGACCTCGGCGTGTTGACGCAAGACGATCTGGGTTGTTCTGCTCAGTGCGCCCAGGCATCCACCGTGGCGAACCGGAATGTTGGACTTCTCAGAAGAGCGTTCGGTTCGTTTGACCCCCGGCTTTTCAAGCACCTATCAAATGCGTATGTTCGACCACACTTGGAATATGCAGCTTCTGTCTGGAATCCATGGTTAAAGCGCGATCAACACATCATGGAGCAGCCCCAACGACGAGCTACGAAGTTAGTCAAGGGTTTGCGTTACACGAGCTACGAAGCTCGAATCCCAGTGCTTAATCTCTTCTCCACCAAGTACCGTCGCATTCGCGGCGATATGATTTTGACTTACCGCATTTTGACGGAGGATGGACACCCGTGCAGCGGGATGCTGTTGTTGGCCCCACCTTCCGGGAATCGCGGACACCACCTCAAGTTATCCCATCAGTACAGCCGACTTGAATGCCGAAGCAATTTTTTCGCGCTTCGGGTCCCTCGCATCTGGAACTCCCTACCCCCATCAGTTATTTCCGCCCCCTCTCTTAGCATTTTTAAGGAGCGCCTTGATCTCCACTTTTTCAATATACTGCGCAATTTTTAACGTCATTCATATTTGTACTCATTGATACTGCACCCTTCTTTCTTTCCAGCGTATATTCGCGTTCACATTCCTTCGAAACTGCTTAAACTTCCACGGACCCATATTTTGATCATTGTCGTGTGGTTACCCTACAAGCTTTTGGCTTGAACCCCAACCTTTTAACTGTCCAAGAACGCACTCATTATCCCCGTCCATAACAATCACTTTTAATTTCGACCAATTAAGTACAATATCCTGTAGCATTTTTAGCTTGCAGCATTTTACCAAAATAAATATGACTATTGATGTGACTATGACTAATAGAACCCACCAATCAAGGTGGTTAACAAGATCCCAATTTAAGAAAGAATATTTTGATCACTTATTAAGAAATCAATCCTTAGTAAGTCACAATTTATTTTGGGGTCTTGTTATGGTTATCGAATGCTTTAGCGTAGAGGCCAAAACCATTAATTTTAGATTTGTTGGCCAACAAACAGTTTACCCACGTGTAGCGATTGAGGTAAAGCTGCAGTTTACAACAAGCACAATGATAGCACACACACCAAATGAGAACTCCGGAAGTCGGAATACAAAGGTGTATGGTACGATGCACAGCCGGAGCTGGTAGATGTCACGCAGTACAAAAAAGTAATTCGAAAAGTGCGCGCAATGACGCAGTCAAAGATACGAAAAAGTCACTGTATTCCAGGATGTGGTAATCACTCATTGTATCGACCAACGGACGACCAAGTACCTCGCCGTCGGTCTGAAAGGGAAAAGGAGAACAAAGATTAAGTGCGCTCAATTTAAAGGTAGAGTTGTATTTAGCCTTCGTTACACCGCCCCCCCTCCAGCAGTTGCACTGTCCTCAGTGCAAGAGAGGTGTGCGGTAGCAAGTCCTCCTTCAGCTGGCACTTCCACCGTTTGTTCTGCAATCGGGACACTTCCGGGCGGAACGACGCTGCCGAATGTGTCTTGAGGTTGGGATAAGTTAGCCGGTTTCAGCTGGTTGTAATGGACGGTAACAGATGTGCCGGTCGGATCATTGACATCACGCATAACGTAGGTAGGGGAGCGCACCATAAGTATAACAAAAGGTCCTTTCCATGGGTTGTGAAAGACGCCGGATGTGCCTGCTGCTGGTTTCGGACGGTGAAGCCACACATAATCGCCGACTTTGTATGACGGACCGCGCACAGTTAAATCATATCCTCGCTTTTGGTGTGCCTGACATTTAGCCGCTTGCTGGGCGGCGAGTTGAAAGGTGCGGGGTAACGTTTCTCGCAAATTTGCACTGTAGTCATCAAGATCACGTGTCTCTGCAGGGACGGCAGGCGTGAGGATGTCGATCGGTAGTCGGAGCTCATGACCGAATGTTAAATACGCGGGTGTAAATCCAGTAGAGCTATGTAATGTTGCTCGATATGCCAAAAGGCAGTGTGGTAACAGTTTGTCCCATATTCGCGTATTTGTTTGACCGACAAAAGAGCGCAGTATGTTCTTAATCGTTCGATTTGTCCGCTCAACCAGACCATTGCTTTGGGGGTGATAAGGGGTTGTTCGCGTCTTTCGTATACCGAAAAGTTTGCACAGTTGACGCAAAAGATGGCTTTCAAACGCTGTTCCTTGATCAGAGTGGATTGATAGAGGGGCACCAAATCGAGCAATCCATTCACAGGCTATTACATCAGCGACGGTTATTGCTTCTTGGTTCGGGATAGGTATGGCCTCGCACCACTTAGTGAAATAGTCAACCATAACTAATATGTACTTGTTTCCCGAACGTGTCTCTGGTAGTGGGCCGATAATATCAACTCCAAGTCGTTCATTGGGTTCACTAGTGGTGATGTTCTGCAGAGGGGCCTTTGGTGTCATTGAAGGGGCTTTAATACGGGAGCACAAACTACATTTGTTGCAAAAGCTGTTCACATCGTTTTGTAAATTTGGCCACCAGAACCGTTGAGTAATTGAAACCAATGTTTTTCGCTGACCCAGATGTCCGATTTGCGTATGCAAAGAATCAATAACTTCGTTAATTTTGTTCTTAGGGACGACAATTCTAGGTGACGTGGCGTTTGGGGGCTGGATATACAGGACACCGTTAATTATTTTCAAATGAGGCCACTGGGCCCACAAGGTTCTTTCTTCTGGACTTCTACCTTCCATTTCGATTCCTGTGGGTTTACAATTTCCATGCATTTGGCGGCGATAGATATTGCTTATATATGCATCATCGAGCTGACTTCTGCTCCATTCACTTTCCGCTAACGGGTTTACCAGTATGACATTAATCGAATCTGAAGTTGCACGCGAAAGTGCGTCAGCATTGGCATGTCGCTTACCTGGTCGATAGATGCATTCAAAATTATACTCTTGCAATTTTTCTTGCCAACGCGCCACCTGTCCCAGGGGATCTCTGAAAGTACGCAACCATTGCAGTGCTTGATGATCAACACGAACGATGAAGGGTTTTCCCAAGAGGTACGGTCGGAAGTGCTGAAGGAAAAATACAAGCGCTAACATCTCGCGTCTCGTGGTACTGTAGTTGCGTTCTGGTTTAGAAAGTTGTCTGCTTGCGTAGGCAATTACCCGTTCAGTACCATCTGGAGAATACTGAGATAGAACAGCACCGATCGCCATTTCACTCGCATCCGTATCCAAAATGAAACGCCCAGCAGTTGGACTGACATCTGGAAGTGCTAGTATCGGTGATGATGTTAGCAGAGATTTCAATTGCTGAAAGGCCTGATCACACTCGGCTGTCCATTGAAATTTTCTCCCTTTATGCGTCAAGCGATGTAAGGGTGCGGCAATGAAAGCAAAATTCTTAATGAATTTTCGATAATATGAAGCTAAACCCATGAAACTTTTAACTTCGTGAGAGTTAGAAGGAGTCGTCCAATTGGCGATTTTATCGGTCTTGTCTGGGTCCGTTCGAACGCCCTTATCGGATAGTATGTGACCCAAAAATTTGACATCTCTCTGTAAAAACTTGCATTTCTCTGAACGCAGCGTTAAACCAGACTCACGTAAACGTTCAAATACACGATGTAGATTTTGATTGTGTTCATCAATTGTTCGTCCGAACACGATAATGTCGTCCAGATAAATGAGGCATTGTGCAGGAACCAGTTCTTGCAGCACGGTATTCATCAGGCGCTGAAATGTTGCGGGTGCATTCGCCAATCCGAATGGCATTGTTTCGAACTCATACAGTCCACAAGGTACGACAAATGCGGTTTTATGTCTATCAGCTGGGTGTACTTCGACTTGCCAGTATCCCGAAGCCAAATCCAAGGTGGAGAACCAGTTAGCGCCGTGAACTGCATCAAGGGTATCGTCTATTCGCGGAAGAGGAAATGAATCTCTCACAGTAAGTGAGTTAAGACGTCGGTAGTCAACACAGATCCTCAGCGAGCCGTCTTTTTTCTTGACCAGTACGATAGGTGAAGCCCATGGTGAAGTAGATGGTTTAATGATGCCTTGATCAAGCATATCTTTTATCGAGCTGTACAACTCGGCTTGGTAATGCACCGGTACACGGCGAGGTGCTTGGTGAATCGGCTGGTGATTGCCAGTATCGATGGAATGTCGTAGTATATTCGTTCGGCCAAGGCGACTATTGTTGCAATCGAAAATATCGTAAAATTTACACAATATTCCTCTGAGGCCTATTCTCTGTGGTCCTGTAGCACAAGTAGTCTTGATTAGTGGGTCTATCCAATCAGGGGCTGGTGTAACGGAATTCACCTGGGGGACACTACGTTTTGCAAAAGATAAGGTTCCGCGAGCTAAATCAATGACAGCTTGTTGGCGTGATAAAAAATCCATTCCGAGTATGGCATCCCACGGTATGTCAGCGCGTAAGAATTTATGATAGGCTTGAAAGTCTCCGATATGTACCGAACAGCGATAACAACCGTATACTTTCAACTCCGTGCCGTTAACGGACATTAAATTTCTATCACTGACACGTGTTCTGCAAGCAACCGAAGGAAACGCACAATCAAGTATCGAACATGAAGCCCCGGTGTCGATTAAGATGTTAGCACTTACATCATTAATGATACCAGACATACTGAAAGGCTTAGGTGCAACGTCAAATGAGCAAAAAAACGTAGATACATAGTTTTTCTGCGAATGCTTACCGGGTCCACGGATCGGTGGGTTGTGTCCACACCGTTGAGCTGCTCTGCCAAATCGTCTGCAGTAAGAGCAATCGGCTACGGGATATTTACGTTCGGCAAAAAGTGTAGGGGGATGAATCGGCTGACCGTTCAGCGTTGAGACAACAGGTGCAACCACGCGCTGCGATGAACCAGTTGTTGCTGCAAACGTCCGAGCGAGTTCTATCGCCTCCAACAAGCCGCCCGGTGGTTTACGTAGGAATTCCACTTTCAACTGCGGATCAGCCACACCGATTGTGAAACGATGAAGCAGTTGCCACTCTTTTTGTGCCTTCGGAAGATCACGAAAAGCGTGAGCGGCCAGTTCACGTAGGTCAGCTAAGTATGCCTCCGCAGTTTCTTGGGGTAGTTGAGTGCGATTCCAGAACTTTTCCAAGTAGATAGGGGAAAGTTTTAGCTGGCCAAACAATCCATCCAATGCATCCCACAGGGCATTCGGCTTGCAATTCAACGGGATATCGGCTGCTTGGAATTGTCTTGCCGCATCATCGTCCAGAAGTGGTATAATATTGGACACATATAATTCCGGAGGGCAGTGTTTCAAGAAAAGTTTGGTGCGGAATGACCAGAGGGAAAAATCATTTCCAGGGGAAAACACGGGAGGTGGGCGACTAGAGGAAAAAAAGTTTACCGAACTGTTCAGATGTTTAACATCAACATTTTCATCCGTTTTCGACATGGCGTTTATGGGTTTTTGTACACCCTCGTCACCAAATGTAGCGATTGAGGTAAAGCTGCAGTTTACAACAAGCACAATGATAGCACACACACCAAATGAGAACTCCGGAAGTCGGAATACAAAGGTGTATGGTACGATGCACAGCCGGGGCTGGTAGATGTCACGCAGTACAAAAAGTAATTCGAAAAGTGCGCGCAATGACGCAGTCAAAGATACGAAAAGTCACTGTATTCCAGGATGTGGTAATCACTCATTGTATCGACCAACGGACGACCAAGTACCTCGCCGTCGGTCTGAAAGGGAAAAGGAGAACAAAGATTAAGTGCGCTCAATTTAAAGGTAGAGTTGTATATTTAGCCTTCGTTATACCTTCATTTAAATCTGAACATATCAGTTACCTTGAAATGTCATTTGTTTTCCGCCAATGTTTTGGGATCCAACAGTATGTGTCGTTGTAGTTACAAAATGCGCTAGTGAAAATAATTGGTTAGCCCATAAGCTCTGAGAATCTCGAAGTTAATAGATGTCAGTTTATCGACTAATTGGTCTGCAGTTGTCAATCACACCTGCTCACATCCGTATGTACGGTCGTGTGCCTTAATTGATCTTATTCCTGGCTGTCAACCTGAACAAGCTCAGTACCCGCTAAGGTGCCGTTCATAGCCAGTATAAGATTAGTGAGATAAATGCAATTTAAATCTGGCCTCTTTTCTAACTGTCCACAAATATGGTCAGTGCTTGCTGAATAAATCCTTGAGTTTTATGCTGACTGAAACTAGCTCTAACTTCTCAAAATCTATTCAGATAAATCGCTTTCTTTCTTTGTGATAGACACAGTGGAATTTATTTCAAAGCGAGTTTCATCAACGAACGATAAATCCATCAGAAAAGGAAGCCAGCGAGTTGAACATCAGGTCGACTTATCAATGTTCAACAAAATGACGCAATTCCATTTATGCTTGAAAGTTCAGCTCTGTTCAAACAACAGAGCGCTCAGTGGCAAGAACATTCTTTTTTAATCAACCAAGTAAATATGGTGAATTGTGTCGGAGTCCATAACGTCCTACGCTTTTTTAAGTTGAATGTTTCAATACGAGTTCTTCCATCTTCTGCAAAAGGGAAGAATTTCAATAAATTGACATGTAAAACCTCGAGATGTTTCATCAACACTCCATGGAATACATACGCAACCTCTTAAGAGGTTTGTTCTGGATAAGCAAACTTCAGTTCGATAATTTGTACACGCATGTATGGCGATATAGAACTTGGGCACAAACCGCAGATTCCAAGATACATGATACAGTACAGCTACATTCAATCTGAAGACTCCGTCGTCATTGCAAGCTTAGAAAAAGCTTACTGGTTTTCCTCGCATATTCGAAGCGTGCGCAATCTGCGCCATCACTTTGTTGTGAACTTATTCAAAACTTTCTCTGCAGGGAGGTTACATTAGATGTACACAATGTCGAACGTTTATTGGCCAACATAGCATACAACAAGTTTGCAGGGCCCGAAAACATTCATCCAAGAATGATCAAACTGCCAACTTCAGATTAGCTCAGCCGATCACAGAACATTTTATACAGATCCCTTAGACAAGGCACTTATCCTTTAAACTGGACAACAGCCGTCGTAATACCTATCTAAAAAGGATGAGCTACTTCGGTGGTCGAAAATTACCGCCCGTTCAGTCTCACTAGTGTAGTTTTTTAAGTAATGGAAAGATTGGTCTGCGAAAAAAAACTATGGATACATAACCAAACATTCTCCGTTGAATACCATACAACACGGATTCCTAAAATGTAGGTCATGTCTGACTGATCTTGTTTTACATTCTAAGTGACGCCTCTAAGAGCATAGATGACGGTATAGCGCTAGACGTTTTCTATGTTGAATTTAGTAAGGCTATGGTTTCAGTCAACCAGAGGCTCCTGCTTCTCCACCTCTCAGCAATGGAAGTGTAAGCGGGGCTACATGGCTAGATCGGTGCATTTATTAGTAACCGTTTCTTTACCGTCAAGATGGATGATACATATTCCCCATGTGAGCATATAACAAGGGCGTTTCCTAGAGGCTCAATCGGAATTAACTGACCTACCGACAATTTTTACGTCGTCAGCAAACATATAACAGGGTGAGCGCAGTTGGTTTAAAAGATCATCAATGAAGATGAGGAACAGCAACGGCCCCAAGACTGAGCCCTGTGAAACCCCACTCGTTATTTGCGGACATGCGGAGTATGTATCATCTACCCTGACAGTAAAGTAATGGTCGCTAAGTAATGCTAGAATCCAGCCCAGCAGGTCTCCTGATACTCCTATGGCGGAGAGTTTGAGAATCAAGAGCCTGTGGTTGACTGAATCACAATACTTACTAAAGTCGAGATAGAACATTCTACAGCTGTACCACCATTCATTCTTTTGATTACCTCGTTCAAAAAGCTCAACAAGTTAGCCAGACTTGACGTACATTTTAGGAAACCGTGTTGTGCAGCATTCAGTAGAGAGAGTTTAGTTAGTTATCAGCAAATTTTATCGCGGATCAATCTTTACATAACCTTACATAGTACATTACTGAGGCTAACCGAACGAATATTTTTGACCGCTGAAGAAGCTCCTTTCCCATGGATAGGTCCTACAACTGCTGTTCTCCCGTCTACAGGGAGGGTTCCCTGTCTGAGGGATGTTGTGAAAAGTTCTGTGATCGGCGCAGCTAATCTAGAAGCTAGCAGTCTGATCATTCGTGGATGAATGTTATCGGGTCCTGTCGACTTGTTGTATGCTAGGCTGGCCAATTTAGTCTCAACATTGTGCACCTCTAATGTATGGCCAATGCAGAGGGGGCATTCTGTGAGCGAACACTTAAGTGTCGTTCGAGTTATAATTTCGGCGTTGCACGCTTCGAAAATGCAAGGAAAACAATTGAGCCTTTTCAGTGCTTGCAATGACGGCTGATCCATCGTCCCTTCTCAAGGTACCTACACCTTTTCGTGTTGAGCCTTTAGATTGAGCGTAGCTGTAGTATCGTTTCGGATGAGTATTGGCCTCTTGAGCGAGACTCGTTTCTAAAGAGCGCTTAGCAGCACGTATCTCGAAAACAGCGATATTTCGCGATTCTTTGTAACGGACCCAAATTCTACACGAAGGAGTAAGCTTGTAATGCCTCCATTTTGCGTTGCGGTGACGTACGTTACGGAAGACTGCGGCTGACCACCATTGAGGTTTACCATTTTTGCGAACGGGTACGAGAGGAGCGAATCTATCCTGAAGTTAAAGGATGTTTTTTCTTGATCTGCTCCCACATCCCATCCACATGGTCAATGTTTTTTCAAGGGAGTAGCGCTGCTGCCTGCAATAGGGCAGCAGGGTCGATCCTATGGAAGCATCGAGACACCTTAAGTTGGGTTTTACCAAATGACAAGAGTAACTCGCGGGCTAACACTACATAGTCGCTCTTTCCGAGTGGTGGTTGGAAGACCAAATTTTCTATACCGCTTTCAGCAGTTGAAATAACTAGGTCAAGAGTAGACGGAGACTGAACCTTGCGGAATCTAGTTGGATCCTTTTACGTGTTGGTGAAGTGCATGGAAATGTAGCCAGTTCAGAAAATCATTCGCGTTTCCAGGAACATGCGAGGTTTGGTACTTTTAGTTTATTTTGACTATATTAAAATCACCGAAGAATACAACACGTGGTGCTATGGCTAAAGGAGACGAAAGCTCAATTTTCAAAAGAGAAACTTCTTCCATACTAGTGCTCGGAATACGGTAGACGAAGCTTACCACTATACGCGTGGATCCATGCATTAGCAAGGCAGATATTATCTGCACGTTCGTTGTACAAAGAGAAATACTTCTCTCAAAAGGAATAGCGTTATCAATAAAGAGCAACGCCTCTCCTGCTAGCTTACCAAGACATCGATCGCTTCATGCGGCGCTAAACCTGTCATGGATTGCAGGTGGTATATGGTCTTCATGAGACAACCATGATTCCGTGACACCTACAATTTTGTAGTGGGTGTCAACAACTATACAGACGAGTTCACCCCATTCATTTCTAATGCTACAAGCGTTTGTATAGAAAAGTAGCGCACTATCACATGGGGCCAGACTTCCGGTGTTCTGGCTACCTAAGAGCTCTTTGTCCTCGGGCGTAATACCCGAGGCTGCTTCGCGTTTTTAGAAGGCTGAATTTCAACGAGAGCAGAGTATTCGTTTTGAAACGGATGACAACACCTGGTATTCATTTTGAACTTCGTGGTCTGAGTCACTACAACTCAACCATGATTCATTCTCTAGAGGACATAGTTCGACGGTCGCGCTCTTCAATTTTGGAGTATATTTTTTTCTGTTATAGCGTCATCATCACACTATTGTCACTTAGTGAGTTTCTCCTCGAGAGCAAATACGGTGAACTGCGATTAACACCTAACTTCGACTTTCTAGCTCTAATTGGGCAAGAAGTTTTCTTGTGTGGCGGGGTGTCCGGTTGAACGATGCACTTACACTCAACGAGATTACGTTTCTCAGCTTTTGAAAGAAAGTAGTCGCTAACGCACTGCTTTGTGAATTCGACAACAATTAATCGCGGCGATCTGGTAGACGCGTCGTTTGGGCCACCCCTCCATTTGCCGACCCGTGAACTCGCTTCAGCAGAATAGTCGGGCGCATGCCCGACAACCTTCCTGCGATCACTTTTCTTAAGAGCCCTCTAGTCTCAGATAAAAGGCTCAACCTGCGTCAAGATTGGGACATTTTTGAACCGTGTTGAGCTACCTTGGTTTCTAGCTTGCAGTTCATAAACCACTTTTCGCAAATCGTGGAATTCCAGGGCAAGTGCGCGGACAACATTTTTCGTGCTTGTGTGAAGACCTCAATTTGCTTTAACTTGCTTCCAGGTAGCCTTTGAAGGACAGAAGAATGGCGATGGTTTCGCCTTCTGTGGTCTCATATGAGTTGTATGCTGGCTGGAGGTAGACGGGACCACAGACCTAGCTAATTCGGCAGAAGTATTGGGCTTGGGCGACAGACATGTAGGAGAACGCTTACGTTCCTCAAGACGCTTACGCTCCTCAACCAAAGTTCCCACGGACTTCATGCAGTCAGCGATTAGCCACGAAAGCTACCGATGGGCTGCATTAAACTTAAATTGAGCTGGCGACAGTTCATAGCATTTGGGATGTGCCAAACGCAGGCACATGTCGCACTCTGTACTTTTAGAAAACCTTTTTACAGCTAGATTAGCGGCTCACCTGAAGTGGATAAAATTATCCAGGAATTAAACAGTTTGCGTAAGCAATTTGTGTCACTGAACGGCAATTCTTATTATTCTTTAAAAACTAGAACCCGAAATTTTCGAGTTTTTAACCGAGCGGAGCCTTTTATTAGGGAACCAAACAGTCGAACAGATTTTGATCGCAGATGTATCAGCGATCTTATCCGGATGGTAGGTCTGAAGCCTTCTACCCCCACGGTGCGAGTTCACCGTGTAGGGAGATGGAAGATGGATAACCGCCATAGGCTAATACTGGTAGAATTCAAATAACAGGCGGATCGGGATGCGTTATTGTCTAGGGCTGAATACATCGCCACAACAACTCAAGACAAGCTTCTGGTTAAGCCAGACAACCCTCCATCTCATATTAGACAAAACCCTTTCGCTCCAAATAGGAGCAACCTCGCGTTAAGGACATCTGCTATCCGTAAGCCTGATGCAAACCGTAGCGCTAGTGAATCCGTTATGATCTTACCGAAAAGCTTATCGCTACGAGTCTGGCTGTCCGGATTAGACGACGTTGACGCGCTTATCGAAAATGAAGATGGGAGCCTAGCAAATTTCTCTAGTTGTTGCTCTTCGATAGAGGCGGCCTCAATCCTCAGTCAACGGTCCGTAACATCCATGCAAGAGGTTGTTGAACCAGATACTCCTGCTTTACGTAGCACGCTAAAAAACGTGCACCTCCCACGAGTGCTTCGACCGAGGGCCAAGCAGGGTTAGTTTAATAATAATAATAATAATACTATATTCTTGGTAAACCAAGGCATGCAAAAGATGATCAGGTTATCAATGTGTACAAAATAAATAAATTGTAAAAATGACATTATCAAGCGGAATTTTTGAATATTTTTTCGTTTAATAAAGGATGGTAAATTTACAATGGTAAGAAAGTTAATTTTTTCGCGCAATGTCACACAGTAATAAAGATTCATCTAGATTTCATCAAATTAGGCAAATGGAGAGGATCCCATAGATTCTGGAGCAGGGATTGAAAATAAATATAAAAGAAATGGTGCGCATGAAGATTTCATTGTCACAGTAATAATAAATTTATGAAATAAAGAAAGTTCTTTTATACATATATAAATTGACTTCTTGGGAATGTTGGTGGATGCGATTGAAAAAAAGTATATAAAAAACCGAAGTTAAATTGAAAAAATATAGAAAATGGAGGGGATGAGGAGAGATGGGGTTTAAATTGCATGAGGTTTGGGCCAGTTGTACGATCCAGAAAGTTGAAGAATTGTCGGAAATAAGGAAACCAAAACTGTTCGCCAGTAGGGCTTTCGGTCCATATAGAAGAATCAGTCGTATGCGGAAGGAGCAAGGGCCAGTGTCGGAGTTGGTTTGGGAGTCGGAGACACTGGAACACAATTAAAGATATTCTCTTCACCATCATGGTGAGAGGTTATCAAAGAGAAATAGTAAATCGATTATAAACGATAAAAAAGATCAAAAAACAGTATTTTTTTGCATTTTTGGCGTTTTTTTTCTTTTTTGTTTTTTTAGTAAATATATTATGACAAACCATATTTTCATATATAAATGGGTTAAATATAAGCAGATCACGGTTAAGGATATGGTCATATGGTAAAAATGATTATAATACGCACGGTTACGATGAAGAAGTGTAGCAATGTGGCGAGACATGCCTAGACCTTAGGTAACCTGACACTACAGCTGCGTTATAAAAGATAATCATAAAAATTAATGTTTTAGATGTTACAATTTTTTATTTATTTAAGGATAACTATGTTTAAACCAAAAGGTGGGTGAAATAAGCCTATTGAAGTGAAAGCACAAGCCTGATCCAGGCAAAGTGCCGCACAGACAGAGACTGCATGTGGGCTGAGATACTGTCAGGTTGTCCAGGCCTAGACAGATACAATAGAGATACAATAAGTATAGATACATATACTACGAGTCCCAGGTTTTGATGCAACATACATAGACCTTAGGTAACCTGACACTTAATAATACAATGTATTTTGTACATTGTGAACTGTTCTATGCGTGTGCTAATGTACAAAATACTTACAATTGGTTCAATAACCAGGAATACCGTGACAAAATATATTGTCTATAGGGGTGTTTATTTTGAGAATTTCGCATAGCGATGGAGCAGTAAGAGATTCTACGAGTGCTTTAAATTTACCTGTAGAAGTGCACATACGAAAATGGAGTGGAAGAGAATTCCAAAGATGTGCATACCTAATTAAAAAGAAGTTTTGTCGAACTTTAGTGCGAGTAAGGGGAATATGTAATAGCCTCATTCGGTTACGTCGTACATAACGATTACAATCTTGGAAGCGCATTGTGGACCTAATCTTAACTTGGTGCTCTGTGATGATTCGGAAGAAAAGAAAAAGATTAAGGCGAATTCTACGTAACCATAGCGGGTCAATGTCCTAGTAGACTGCATCGTACTTTATAAGATGAAGGATTAGAGTAGCCTAACATGATTTTGCTAATTCTACGTTGAAGGCTTTCTAAGAGTATACAGTCACGCCTAGCAATGTGAGAGTAGGCTATATTACAGTAGTCAAGAAGCGGTAATACTTTCATTTTATATAGACTCAGTCTACTTTCACGAAGGAGGAATTTTTGATTGATCAAACCAAAATTCTGTCTAGCTCTTGCTATGAGAAATCTTACTTGTTCGTTGAAATTAAGAGATGAAGAATACCTAAATCCTAAGTCTTTGATTTCGTTAGAAGGTGCGAGTGGTGTATTGTTGAGAATGATACTAGCAGGGGGTATTGAGCAGCGTATACCCATGAATTGCGTCTTCAGAGCTGAGAATTCTAACCCCCATTGTGAGCCCCAACTTGAAAGGGTTGAAAGATCATCGTTGAGGGAGTCCATAGCCTGTGATATCTCTATGGCTGGAAAAGCTAAGACAAGTTTAATATCATCCGCAAAAGAGCTTTGAGTTTTTTTACAAAATGTTGCACATCATTAATATATATAAGGAAAAGGAGAGGACCTAGTATGCTACCCTGAATGACTCCATTCGGTATAGGTTGTGCTTCAGAGGATATGCCATTGACGGAAACGGAGAAGGTACGATCAGAAAGATATGAACAAAACCAATTAAATAGGGGTCCGGAAATACCAAGTGATGATAATTTTCGAAGATGAAGAGAATAAGGAACCTTATCAAATGCTTTGCTAATGTCTAAGAAAACTGTCAATACAGCTAATCCATGATCTATGGAGGTGGTTACATAGTCCAAATATTCCAACTGACAGGTAATGCAGGACTTCTGATTTAAGAAGCCATGTTGGAATGGAGAGAAAGCGTTTGGGCCTAAGTAAGCTATTAGTGCGTTCTTCAATAACTTTTCGAATAGCCTAGAGAGAGGTGTGTGATTAATTGGGCGATAATTAGTGATGATGTGCGAATTCCCTGTTTTAAACCGAGGCATAATGACAGAATGTTTCCATTCGAGGGGGAATGTACCAAATTTAACAGAAAGATTAAACAGGTTTAATAAAATTAAAGGTATATCATCCGTATTTAGTTGCAAGATTGGAATAAGGTTATTGTCACTAACGTTGTGTCCTCTGGTTGGTTGATTATTTGATTGGCTAAAATTATTCTCAATAACGTTCTGACATCTGATTGGACGGTTATTTAATTGGCTAAAATTATTTATTCTGGGTCAAATAAAACTACTCGCAAGTGATCAGGGATCACTTTGGTAATAATGAGCGCTAACGATATCACTGAGCTTTTTCAGCATACTATTGGTAACCGGTTGTTCGGAAGTCTCGAGGAATTGAACCACATTCTGGCAGAATTCACTCGAGTTTCCGGAACCCACTATTCCAAACGATCTTCGAAAAGAAATTCAGCGGGCGAGCTGACATTCATGAAATATGAGTGTCAACGAAAAGGATCCGTACAGAGGCCTACACTCGGAATTCGTCGTCGAACTTCCACCGCAACCAATTGCGAAGCTTTTTTCAACATTGGTCGCCATGGCGTGCAATTTCGGATTACTACTAGTAACATGGTCCATAACCATGAATTAGTAACTGGTGAAGCCGGATTGTGGCACTCCCGAAACAGACGACTCACTCCTTCGGAACTGCATGCCATTCAGCCGTTTCTTGAAAGCGGGGCCCCGTCGTACAATATTCGGTATTATGTGAAGGCTCGGTTCCAGAAGAATTTTACTGGCTGCAATGTTGTGAATATGCGTCGTCGAGTTCTGGCAGGATGAAACAATCTCGGTAATGGTTGTTGAAATGCAATTAAAATGAAATATTAATTAGTGAATATACTTATAATAATCCATTTTTCATAGCCTATATTCGTCGCATGGAAGCTGAACTGAACGTTGATGGAAAGGCAAGGGTACTGATGGACGAAACAGACAGGATGGCGCATTTGGTGTTCTGTACAATAAAGATGCTAAGTTTGTTTAATCGTTTTTCCGATTTTATTCTCATCGATGGTACCTTCCGTACCAATCGTGAGAAATATTTCCAGCATCAATTGATGATCGTGGATGGCTGCCGGAATAGTCTTCCTGTAGCAATAGGTTTTCTGTGGCGGGAGACAGCAGAGGATATCCGGACGTTCCTACTTACCTTTGTTGAATTCGTCGGTGATAGGGACGCCGTTCGTATTATTATGTTCGATGGAGCCCCTGCGATAGCGAATGCAGTTGAAGACGTTTTTCCCAACGCTTCACATTTGCTTTGCCGAGTGCACATTATTCGGAATGTCACTCGTCGTAACCCCCAGAGGGAAGCTCTTAAATGGGTGTACGTAGCAATTAGTACCAGGAGTTTATGGCGATACGCCTTTGCGTTAATCAATGTGCAAAGAGCGGATCCCGTGTTCTTTTCATACTTCAAAGGGCAATACTGTGGCAGCTCCCGTAAGTGGGCAAATGCTCGCCGTCCTAAGGTATCTACTTACGGTATTGGGGACACGAACATGGTAGAGGCGATGCACAAATGTTTAAAAATGTATCGCCTTAGTGGTAGGATTGCTATATGGGAGGCCATTCGGATATCCCAAATCGGTGTTGGGTATCTTATCTGGCACCGACAACGCGAAATTTATTCGAATAGCATGAGGAGGGTTCACGTCCCCAACCACTCGGAATTAGATTCCCTGTGCGATCTTCTTATGCCATACGCCGTAGACCTCATATCCGTCTCTGGTTCACCTGTCAATCAGTGGCTACATTCGCTTGGTTACAAGCATATGTTTACTACACCCAGTCATGGATTAGTCGGAACATTAATAGGTATGCTAGAACGTTCAATTCCATATTGGTCCACAACTACATTTATTGAACTTTTTTTAATAAATAAATAAATTTTATTCTTGGAAATCCAAGGCATGTTAAACATGATCAATAATTTCCAAAAGCTTTGTACAATCATATTATAGGATGTACATTTGCAAAATAATTTATCCAAGGTCATTTGTTTCAGCGGAATTTAACGTTCAATAAATATAAAGGTAACGGTATTTAAAGTTGTTTCCAGGTAATCGGTACGTGATCTGATATATTACGAAAACACATCTATTGCAAGGAATAGTCTAGAATGTTTCCGGCAACACTGATGATCAATGGATAAAGTCCATCAAAGATGCGCGAAGAATCTCTATTGTTGATGTTCCAAACGTTTTCATTTTGATTGTTGTAAATAGATTGATCTTTCCTGACCATGAGCCGTTTTCTTGTTCGCTAGGCGAAGGTGGTCTATTCCACTAGTTTAAGGTCTGGGGGCCAGTTTCATTTTGGTGCGGATTGAGAATTTTGCTGTGGAGAAAAAAACTCAGAGGCGAGAGAATGTTGTTTCGATCGATATGAACGGTTATTTAATATCAATAACCAGGAATGCCATTATTATATAAATCATCAGGTAGAACATTTAAATTAAGTAGATTGCAAATTTTATCAACGGTAAGAAATGAAGCTAGATGTGATTTGAATTCATTTAAAGAGGAACTGAGTCTTATATATTTTGGAAGAAGATTCCACAGTTTAGTATATTTAGTCAAGAAGAAACTGTTCCTTACTTTAGTACGAAACCTTGGTAACTTAATAGTTTTTTCACTGTTTCTCAAGCTATATTTAGAATCATGCCGTATATGAATATTCGAACGTATTTCAATATTATCCGTTGACAGTATTTTAAAGAATAAGATGAGGTTATGCTTAAGTCTGCGAAACCATAGAGGATCGAGTTTCAGTTGTATACATCTTTCTCTATATGATAGTTTGGTGGTATAACCGATTATTGATTTTGAGAAAGAACGTTGTATCTTTTCTAAAACTATGCTATCGGTTTTATTTATATTAGTATATATTATGTTACAATAGTCAAAAATAGGAATGGTGAATAATTTATACATTTCTAGTTTACAATGAGGCTGAATTATAGATCTGTGTATAGTATTCATACTTTGTCTGGCTTTAGTAATAAGGTGGCGTATCTTGCGTCAAATTGATAATAGTTAATCATAAATAGGATCTATATGTGTAAGCAGTTAACTCTCAATGAAAGTCAACATTATAAAAAACGATCGTTTCACAGGAATCACATATGCGTAGTTGTGATTTGTCTAACACGATTTAACTATTATTTCAATGCACTCGATACTTACTTATCAACGGCTGTTAGCCCTGTATTCTCCTTTTTAAACTTATATATCATGATATTTCACAGATAGATTAAGTATAGCATATTGCGTTATTAGACCGTACAACAAAATAGATACTCGTGCATATAATTTACTAATCCTGCCATTCAAATGAGCTTTGCCATAGACAACCCGAATTTTTAGTTTAACTTTCTTGGCGATCAGGCCTGTCTACTTTTGATTTGTAAGTAATCGCACAAAATAAATTTGTTTTTTCTAATATACACAAACAATAAAAACTTTAGCGTTCGTTCATTGACATCTGATTGGTCGGTTATTTCATTGGCTAAACTTATTCTGAATCATTTTGTGACAATTTCGTCAGCTTGGATTGGTCAGTTATTTGATTGGCTAAAATTATTCATTCACACAAACTACACCGTTTGTGTAAATACTCTTAGCCGCAAGATTGCTGGAACAAAGCCTACAGTATCAGGCTTGTAAGAAGCTTTGCTTCGCCGACAAATTGCGCTAACTTCTTGTAAACTAAAGGAGATGGAATCAATACACTTTGAATTATTATTTTGATTTGGGAGTACAGGGTATACGCTGGTATTTTGACCTGGAATAGGGTATATGGTGGTATTGAATGATTGGCTAAAATAGTTTAAAAATAGCATACTTATTTCTGAAGAATCTGATGTGGATGATTCAATATCATCATGGGGGAACACAATTGTAGAAATTTCATGTTTACTTAGATTATAAAGAGATCTCGTTAGATTATTCAAAGACTTGGTCTTCGAAGCACTGTTCAGGGCCATTTTTTCTTGATTCTCGATGAATTGTAATTTGATCGTTGTAAAAGAGCTAAGAAGTTCCTTGAGACGTAAACATGAATAAAAGTCTGGTGTGTGGTTTACAAAAGCAGAAAGACGGGCTATCTTTTTTCAAGAAGGTTTATTTTATCAAGTTTAATTGATTTAGTTTTCCGAGGAGTTGATGCAGTTACGAGACATTTAGATAAGTTCTTATGGAATATTGAAGAGATAAGGTTAAAATCCGGAGATATAAAGAAGTCAGTCCAATCAGAGTTTCTAATTAGAGTCGAAAACTTTGTCCAATAAACATAGAGACGGTCATTAGCTTTGCTGATGGAGGTCTGATTCTCACAAAGATGAAGTTGACACGTGACCATGTTATGGTCACAACCAGGAAGGGGTGCTATGACTTTCACATTACTAGCATTAGGACCCAATGTAAAAATAAGGTCTAGAAGGTTTGAGTGCCTTGTAGGTTTATCAACTACTTGGGTGTAACCTAGTAGGTTGATTGCTTCGGAAAAAGAGGAAAATGTTCTAGATTGCTGAGGCGAGTTCCAGCATGTATAAGGCATGTTAAAATCACCAGCTATAAGTTTATTTTTAAAAGGGTTCAAAGAAACTTCAATAAAAGCATTTTTAATCTTATCAAGATTGTGTAAGGATGGAGGAGGTGGGTTGTAGATACAACCGAAAAGGGCATCCAGTGAAGGTATATCAATCCATATGGAATCATCAATTTCATCCAGCGAGGAAGAACAATGAAGATTGGCAGGAATATTCTTAGTAATATTTATGATGCAACCACCACCACGAGTGGAGCACCGATTTTTACGAAAAATATTATAATTTGGTAGGGAAAGTGTAGCGTCTATATCTTCATCAGTTGTCCAAGTTTCAGTGATTAGAACTACATCAGTTGGGTTAGCAGACAGGAAAAATTGAAGATCAGACATTTTGGAAGAAATAGATCTCGCATTTAATAGAAGGATGCTGATGGCGGAAGTACAGATAGATGTGTTAGTGATGGGGACCTGAGATTTCGAACTAGATTGTGTTAAATCCTGTATACGGGTGGAAACACTAGTGGAAAATTTGACTGTGGTGAATAGTCTTGGTAAAAATGGCTGGGGGCATAAGATGGATAAACCTGTGGAGCAGGTTGTGGCCAAGATGAAATACTATGCATGTTTCTTTGGGGTGACATGACAGTTTGTGGATTGGGATAAACATAAGGTAAATTAAAGTTAAGGTGTCCATTTCTATTTAAACTAAGTTTTTGTGGCTGGTCACCATGCTGATTGGAGTAAGGGTAGGAATACCATGTAGAAGAATTAGGGGAACCATAAGGTGAATACCCACAATACTTGTAAATGGGAGGTTGCGTAGGTAATGGATGGAG